>LR750101.1:768410-818758 GCA_902729485.2 Mus minutoides | reverse complement strand
ATAGCCATTTTTACTATATTGATTCTGCCAATCCATGAGCATGGGAGATCCTTCCATCTTCTGAGATCTTCCTCAATTTCTTTCTTCAGAGACTTGAAGTTCTTGTCATACAAATCTTTCACTTCCTTCGTAAGAGTCACTCCAAGATATTTTATATTGTTAGTGACTATTGTGAAGGGTGATGTTTCCCTGTTCTCTTGCAGCCAGTTCATCCTTTGTATAGAGAAAGGCCATCAATTTGTTTGAGTTATTCTATATCCAGCTACTGCACTAAAGCTGTTTATCAGGTTTAGGAGTTCTCTGGTGGAGTTTTTGGGGTCACTTGTATATAGTATCATATCATCTGCAAATAGTGATAATTTGAGTTCTTCCTTTCCAATTTGTATCCCCTTGACCTCCTTTTGTTATTGAATCTCTCTGGCTAGGACTTCAAGTACTATATTGAATAGGTAGGGAGAAAGTGGGCAGCCTTGTCTGGTCCCTGATTTTAGTGGGATTGCTTCCAGTTTCTCTCCATTTAGTTTGATGTTGGCCACTGGTTTGCTGTAGATTGCTTTTGTCATATTTAGGTAAGGGCCTTGAATTCCTGATCTTTCCAAGACCTTTATCATGAATGGGTGTTGGATTTTGTCAAATGCTTTCTCAGCATCTAAGGAGATGATCATGTGGTTTTTATCTTTGAGTTTGTTTATATATTGTATTTCGTTGATGGATTTCCGTATATTAAGCCATCCCTGCATTCCTGGGATGAAGCCTACTTGGTCATGATGGATGATCGTTTTGTTGTGTTCTTGGATTCGGTTGGCAAGAATTTTGTTGAGTATTTTTGCATTGATATTCATGAGAGAAATTGGTCTGAAGTTCTCTATCTTTGTTGTGTCTTTATGTGGTTTAGGTATCAGAGTAATCGTGGCTTCATAGAATGAATTTGGTAATGTACCTTCAGATTCTATTTTCTTGAATAGTTTGAGAAGAACTGGAACTAGGTCTTCTTTGAAGGTCTGATAGAACTCTGCACTAAACCCATCTGGTCCTGGGCTTCTTTTGGTTGGGAGACTATTAATGACTACTTCTATTTCTTTTGGAGATATAGGGCTGTTTAGGTCATTAATCTGATCCTGGTTTAACTTTGGAACTTGGTATCTGTCTAGAATGTTATCCATTTCCTCTAGATTTTCCAATTTTTTAGAATATAACCTTTGGTAGAAGGATCTGATGGTGTTTTGAATTTACTCAGGATCTGTTGTTATGTCTCCCTTTTCATTTCTGATTTTGTTAATTCGGATGCTATCCCTGTGCCCTCTCGTGAGTCTGGCCAAGGGTTTGTCTATCTTGTTGACTTTTTCAAAGAACCAGCTCCTGGTTTGATTGATTCTTTGGATAGTTCTTTTTGTTTCCTCATGGTTGATTTCACCCCTGAGTTTGATTATTTCCTGCTATCTACTCCTCTTAGGTGAATTTGCTTCCATTTGTTCTAGAGCTTGCAGATGTGCTGCCAGGCTACTAGTGTATGCTCACTCCATTTTTTTTTTTTTTTTTTTTTTTTTTTTGTAGGAACTCAGAGCTATGAGTTTACCTCTCAGGAATGCTTTCATTGTGTCCCATAAGTTTCGGTATGTTGTGGCTTCATTTTCATTAAACTCTAGAAAGTCTTTAATTTCTTTCTTTACTTCTTCCTTGACCAAGGTATCATTGAGTAGAATGTTGTTCAGTTTCCAAGTGAATGATTGTGTTCTGCTTCTTATGTTGTTATTGAAGAACAGCCTTAGTCCATGGTGATCTGATAGGATGCATGGGACAATTTCAATATGTTTGAATCTGTTGAGATCTGTTTTGTGGCCAATTATGCGGTCAATTTTGGAGAAGGTGCCATGAGGTCCTGAGGAAAAGGTATATCCTTTTGTTTTAGGATAAAATATTCTGTAGATATCTGTTAAGTCCATTTGTTTCATAGCCTCTGTTAGTTTGACTGAGTCTCTGTTTAGTTTCTGTTTCCAGGATCTGTCCATTGATGAGAGTGGGGTGTTGAAGTCTCCCACTATTATTGTGTGAGATGCAATGTGTGTTTTGAGCTTTACTAAAGTTTCTTTAATGAAAGCGGCTGCCCTTGCATTTGGAGCATAGATATTCAGGATTGAGAGTTCCTCTTGGAAGATTTTGCCTTTGATGAGTATGAAGTGCCCCTCTTTGTCTTTTTTGATAATTTTGGGTTGAAAGTCTGTTTTATTCGATATTAGAATTGCTACCCCAGCTTTTTTCTCTGGACCGTTTGCTTGGAAAATTGTTTTCCAACCTTTCACTCTGAGGTAGTGTCTGTCTTTTTTCCTGAGGTGTTTCTTGTAAGCAGCAAAACTTTGGGTCCTGTTTGTGCAGCCAGTCTGCTAGTCTATGTCTTTTTATCGTGGAATTGAGTCCATTGATATTAAGAGATATTAAGGAACAGTAATTGTTTCCTGTCATTTTTGTTTTTAGAGTTGGGATTCTGTTCTTGTGGCTGTCTTCTTTTAGGTTTGTTGAAGGATTACACTCTTGCTTTTTCTAGGGCATAGTTTCTGTCCTTGTATTCTGTTATTATCCTTTGAAGGGCTGGATTCGTGGAAAGATATTGTGTGAATTTGAATTTGTCATGGAATACTTTGGTATCTCCATCTATGGTGAATGAGAGTTTTGCTGGGTACAGTAGCCTGGGCTGGCATTTGTGTTCTCTTAATGTCTGTATAATCTCTGTCCATGATCTTCTGGCTTTCATAGTCTCTGGTGAGAAGTCTGGAGTAATTCTGATAGGCCTGCCCTTATATGTTACTTGACCTTTTTCCCTTGCTGCCTTTAATATTCTCTATTTAGTGTGTTTGTTGTTCTGATTATTATGTGTCGGGAGGAATTTCTTTTCTGGTCCAGCCTATTTGGAGTTCTGTAGGCTTCTTGTATGGTTATGGGCATCTCATTCTTTAGGTATGGAAAGTTTTCTTCTATTATTTTGTTGAAGATACTTGCTGGCCCTTTAGTTTGATAGTCTTCCTTCTCATCTACTCCTATTATCCTTAAGTTTGGTCTTCTCATTGTGTCCTGGATTTCCTGGATATTTTGTGTTAAGATCTTTTTGCATTTAGCATTTTCTTTGATTGTCTTGTCTATGTTCCCTATAGAATCTTCTGTGCCTGAGATTCTCTCTTCTATCTCTTATATTCTGTTGCTGATGCTCATATCTATGGTTCCTGATTTTTTTCCTATGGTTTCTATCTCCAGGGTTTTCTATCTCCTTTTGGTTTTCTTAATTGTTTCTAATTCCATTTTTAGGTCCTGGATGGCTTTTTTTCAATTCCATCACCTGTTTGGTATTGTTTTCCTGTACCTCTCTAAGTTTTTCCTCTTTAAATGCTTCTAGTTGTTTATCTGTGTTTTCCTGCATTTCCTTCTTATAGTCCTCCATCATCATCATGACGAGTGACTTTATATCCATGTCCTGTTTTTCTGGTGTGCTGTTGTATCTAGGACTTGATGTGGTGGGTGAGTTTGGATCTGATGATGCCAACTACCCTTGGATTCTGTTGCTTCTGTTCTTACGCTTACCTCCTGCCATCTCTGCCCAAGGAGACCTGTAGTTGGTGCAGATCAGAAGGGAGAGTCTGTGCATGGGATTGGGCCGGAACAGATGCTGCGTTCAGCTGCTCACCTGTTGTCCTAAGATAGCCTGGGGAGTCCAGAACGGGCCTCGGGGAGAGTGCGCAGAGCCTGTGCCCGAGCCCTGGGCCTGTGCGGGGTGCACTGGACCAGACAGGAAGCCTGTCACCACTTCTTTAGCACACAGATTATAGGTGTACATTGCCATGACTAGTTTCTTACATAGGCTCTGCGGACATAGAATTTATATCTTTGTCCTTGCAAAGAATGGTTGTTTTCAACTGAGCCATTTTTCCAAGGCCTCTTTTTTCTTAAGCTTTTCTTTGGATTTTCTATGTTGCTAAGTTCTTTTATTGACTTTTGGGGATGAGAAGATACATGATTCTTGGTTCAACATCTGGCAAGGACTCTCATACTTTCACTTCAAGGCAGAGGGTAGAGACTCACCAAGACATATAGAGAAAAAAGGAGGGGCAAATTATGTTGATGATGGCATCTGTCCATTTATGAGGAGGCTGCCATATCAACTCTACCGTCATTGATTAGGCCCAAGTGAAGCTGTATTTCCCAATACAGAAGCATTGGTGAGACAGTACCAGCAAAGTGATTCAACTGTCCATGCTAGAGTGAAATAGATTTTTAATATATTTGCAGTGATTTAATAGTTTTAAAACAAATTTCAGGAGGAAGTTAAATACCTGAGAAAAAATTCTTTTATCTAAGCTTGTGTACAGATCACATAAAAGACACTGTTGACTTGGGGCTTTAGTAGAAGAACACAGGGAGTTAAAACTACTCTCTAATTTTAATGGGCTAAGGCTGTCCCAAGGATCAGATAACACATGAATATAAAAACAATGCTATAAAAGAAACTGGGAAAATTCTCAGTCAGAAAAACACTTGACAATAATTTGGATTACTAGAGCTAATGTAAAAAGTCTGGTGTGGTGGGGCAGATATAGACTCTCAGCCATGATTAGATGGGAATTACAGACAGGCAGATCCCTAGAGATTTCTGCTCAGTTCTTCAAATTTATATAAAGAATTTCCAGGTTAGTGACAAACTTCATCTAGAACAAAAGATTAAAGTCTCCTAAGGAATAACATTGGAGATTGTCCCATAAGATATTTGCTGGAACTTTAAGTTGAAAATCATCATGTACATGTACCCCTATTATCCAGGTATGGTCTTCTCATTGTTTAGTGGATTTCCTGGATGTTTTAAGTTAGGATATTTTTGTATTTTGCATTTTCTTTGATTGTTGTGTCCATGTGCTCTATAGAATCTTCTGCACCTGAGATTCTCTCTTCCATCTCTTGTATTTTGTTGCATTTCAAATGTTATCCCGAAAGTCCCCCCTTCCCCCACCCTGTTCCCCTGCCCACCCACCCCCACTTCTTGGCCCTGGCATTCCCTGTATTGGGTTATATAAAGATACAATACCAAGGGGCCTCTCCTCTCAATGATGTCCGACTATGTAGAGCTAGAGACACCTGTTCTGGGGGTTCTGGTTAGTTCATATTGTTGTTCCTCTTCTAGGGTTGCAGACCCCTTCAGGTCCTGGGGTTCTATCTCTAGCTTCTCCATTGTGGGCCCTGTGTTCCATCATATAGATGATTATGAGCATCCACTTCTGTACGAGACAGCTATATCAGGGTCATACCCAGGAAAGGAGTTACAGAGACAAAGTTTAGAGCTAAGACGAAAGGATGGACCATACAGAGACTACCCCACCAGGGGGGATCCATCCCATAATCATTCATTAAACTCAGACACACACTTTATTTTTACTAAAGGTATTTAAAAACTATTCAAAGTTCTAAAGTTTCTGAGAGAATTTCATTTTTAAAAGATTTATCAGAATATATTAGGTATACATGTATTTATTAGAGCATTTTCATATGTCCCTTTAATATGCATTATTTTCTTCATACTGAAAACTTGTCTTCTACTCTTATCCTTCTCTCACTCTTAGTGATTCCCATTTCTTTCTGCAATTAGTACTTTTTGACTTTTATTTTACATGTACTATATATATATATATATATATATATATATAGTCTATATTTATTATTATATCTAGTATATTTATATATTATCAAATACAAAAAGTACTAATTGAGGTAATTTATATCATATACATCATATATATATATATATATATATATATAGAGAGAGAGAGAGAGAGAGAGAGAGAGAGAGAATGTGTGTATACATGTATTTGTGCATATTATACACAAACACTCACACACACACACACACACACACCTAAACAGAAAATTTTTTCCTCTGTCATGTATTCTCAGTTTGTAGGTCTGTACTTTGACGTAGAACTAGAGTAAGTTCTCTTCCTGTATATCTCTGTAGTTATTCATACTTTCTTTCATCCTAGATATAGACTTGTGTGGTATTTATCCAATCATTTTATTTCTTTTAGTTTTTATTAAGAAGTAATCAAGTTAAAGCCAGAGATCATGATTTTACCTTTACCCAGGAAGTCCCTTTCTCCTCCTTCCCTCTCTCCTTCATGGTTCCCTCCCATTGTTCATTCATCTGCCATTCTTACTTTTCTTTTTCCTTTTAGGCAATTTCTTTTGTATCTCAGGCCAATTGCAAATTTGCTATGTAGCATGGAAAAACGTTGAATTCCTAAACCTTCCACTTCTACCTTGCAACTGTGTGGATCAAAGATATTCATCATCATGACAAATTTATGTAATTTTGAGATTTGAAGACTTGGCTTTATGAATGGCCAGAACAATCTTACTCCACTTACTGAGACATGACTTTACTCTTCACAAAATAACTGATATAGAATAAAATGTTTAACATGCATGCATAAAACACTGATCCAAGATGTAAAACCACCTTCTAGTAATGACCTTGTTAGTTAACACACAATCATTCCCATTGATAGAGTTTCTGAAAACCTTGTTAGATTTGTATTGTGATAGACCTTCAACAGAGCCATCCTTTGGGAGCCTCCTCTTCTCCAACTGAGAAATAAGGAGTCACAGAGGATGCCTGTCACACAAAATAGCTTTAGCTTGCTCTCACTCTATGCTCTCTCAAGAGAAGCGCAAGAGTTCTCATCTACAATTGTCTATTTCCCTTGGTCTCTCATCAGTATGCACTGTTGTCAAATACCAATATCTATTTTTGAAAATTCTGTGCCCAACTATTGCTATTAATTATAAAGAAGATTTGATGTTTTAAGTATTTAATGAGATTTTCAGCTTTGAATTTCATAAGATGGATAGAAAATTGATGCTCATTGATAGTAACTGTAAATAGTACGTAACTGACAAAAATTTTCATTGCTGCTGAGTATAATTAATAACAGGATATAGCTGTGTAGCAATTTTTGCTTTAAAAGAACCTTTCATCTTATTTTCTCTTGAAAGCATCCCAGGTGAGGCAGAAAAGGCAGAGCTGAGCACAACGGCCAACAAACAGACAAGGAAACAGAGGCACAGTGAGAAGCAGGTAGACATTTGAAACAGAACTGGACACTCACACCAAAAATGTGTGTGGGGGGTGCTTTTCTGTGGAAGCTGCTTAGTCAATTTGAAGCCAAGATACTAAATGTTCAGATAGTGAAGTGTGCCTAAAGTCCCTTATTTTGTTTTAAACCAGAAACACAAGAAACACACACACACACACACACACACACACACACACTCTCTCTCTCTCTCTCTCTCTCTCTCTCTCTCTCTCTCTCTCTCTCTCCTCCTGGTAGTCCTGAAAGTAGGACACAAAGAGGTCAGAACTACTTAGCATTTTTTATATCTAAGGATTTTAATACCCTAGATATCTTAGCTAAGATTCCAACATCTATCATTCTACTCTACATAAAGAGATGGAGACATTGGTATTTTAAATTAAAATATAATCACATGATTTTCCCTTCTCCCTCTTATCCATTTCATGGCTGACCAACATCTCACAAATTCATACCCTCTGCTTCTTTAGCCAATCTTAGTAAATATTACATATAAGGAAATAAAAATTAAGGACAAACTGCTGAGTCCATCTAGTAAAAATGTTCATCTCAGAATTATGGAAGGAATTATTTAGAAATTACTTATCCAAAACTGTACATGTTAAAAGTGTCTGGTTTATGGATAATAATATATAAATAATATAATATTAATTATAAATATTATACCTATATAATATAATCTGAAAATATATTTAAATTATAAATATGCATATGTAAAATGTTATACATATATATAACATTTTAAAGAGAGTTATTCATTTGAATTAATTTTAAATTCATTTAAAATTAAGCAGTTAATAGAAAAATTTATGAATTTTCTATTTTTCTTATAAAGGTATAAAATGAATGTGTATAATGAAAAGAAAGGAAGACACAGTAACTTGAACCCAGCACCACAAACATACACATATATGCATACATAAATAAGTGTAAGAACTCAACCTTCATTTGTGTAATTAAATTTATATGAAAAACATTCAATAGGAGTTCTAAGACAGTGTTTCTCTCCATTACTTCATAATCAATATTGTTTAACAGTAATAGATAATTATGGAGCATTTGCATTGTGTTAGGTTTAATGTGGAATCAAGAGATGATGGAAATACAGATTAGTGTGTGCCCAGACTTTATGTTCCTCATCTAAGGGACTGAATATCACCTCATGTAAGGGACTGGAGCATCCTCGAATCTTACTATCATCTGGAAATTTTAGAACTGTATATATTAATTCTCTCTCTCTCTCTCTCTCTCTCTCTCTCTCTCTCTCTCTCTCCCTCTCTCCCTGCAAGCATGTATATGCATGCATACCTGTGTGTGTGTGTGGTGTTTTTGTGTGGTGTGTATTTGTTTGTGTGTATTGGTGTTTAGGTATGTTGAGTGATTGCAGGAATATTAAGGTGTATTCATGTGTGTGTACATGTACACATATAAGGGTTATACATTCATGTGTGTGCATGTTTGTATGAATGTATGCACATTGTATATATGTGTATATATGTGTGCATATTTGTAAAAGCATGTGTGCTTGTGTATAGTGTATGAGGGTAAGGGTGTGAATTTGTGTCTCCATGTCAGTCACACTTGTGCAATGCAAGCTTTCTTAGGACCTTACAACATTGTAGGTATTGTACTAAATTCCTTTTCATCAAATGTCACCAGAATCATCCATCTTTTTCCCATAAAATTTTAAGCTCCTATGTTTTACATTTAATTGTGATAAATTAAGAAGAAAATAATATGCCACATTTTGAAGTTATTTTTTATTGCTCTTCAATAAAAGAAGGAAATAAAGAAAATGGAATCAGGAATATGCTGAGAGTGGGTATAACATTCATCAGAAGGCAAAGCAGTCTAGGACAGTCAAGCTTAACTGACAGTGAAAATGGCAACCACTACAGGGTAGTCCTGCAGCTCCATCACCTGCATTCAAAATGGAATGCTTTTCTACATTTCTTTTCACTGACATGGATTCCTACAGAAGATTAGAAAAATCAAAAACACACATTAAAGGATGTCATGGAGTTATAAGAGCAAACAAGAAGTAAGCAGTGATAAACCTACTGAGAAGCAGCAGTGTGCAGGCCCCGGCGCTCCAAACCAATGAAGGATGTGGCATTTTCATGGACACAACAAACACTGAACAAGTACATCTGACCATATCACCTATGTATCATTTCCTGTTGCCAAATCAAGTTCTCTTGGAGGCTTTGTGCATCCTACATACAGCTTCTAATTCCTCCACACAAGTATGGGGGGGTGCCTTTTTATAAACCATCAGGCCAGCTCTTCTGTAGACATGCATATGTGACAGCAAAGAAAAAATAGTGCCTCAAACAAGAACAGAGGGGAGGATGACATATATCTTTGTCTTCTGACCTCTTTATATGCTGTCTCTGTGTTCACAAACATGTGTACAGTTAAAAAAGTACTATAGAACATAAAAAATGAAAAAATAAGCTCTATATCAGGGTGCCTATTTGCTTCCTGTAAAGTCTTGTGAAATTTATTTTTGATGCAAAGAAAACAAATTATAAATTGTGTATTTTTTGCTCTAGTATCTAGTAACTTGGAGCTGGACTTTTTACCACTGTTTATCTCAGTGGTAAAGCTCTTGCCTGGTGTCTTAGGTTTGTGGTGTGTGTGCACACACAACGTGTGTGTGTGTGTTTCTATTTATTTGGTTTCAACTACATCAAGTTATGATCTAAGTAACTCAGACTTGAAATTCACCTAACCATAGCTCTGGGTGTGACCAAGGAGTGTGCTACAGCTTCTGTTTATTCGTTTTTTCGTTCATTTATTTTATCATTTAGGAGTTAGAGTCAAACTGCAGTTTTAACTGGCAGTATATAAATTAATCTTAAATATGTATAATGGGAATCATCAATCTAGAGAAATTGCATTTCCTGTTTCATGATGCTGTTACAAAAGTATTACAGGGCAGACAGATAAATCAGCAGCTTTTGTCAGCTCTCAGGACTGGAACTTAAATTGTAACCTGATTCTCATACTGGTGAGGGACAGACTTCCTGATTTCAGATTAATGTCATCAATTTGAGACCTCATAGACTGGAGAGGAAGAGAGGAAACGGCAGAGAATATTCCCTTCTATTTTTATGAGAATGTTAATCTTATCATGTGCCCATATCCATCATGATATAACAAACTCCAAAAGGTTCACCTTGGCCATAAGAATCTCACCATGTATATTTGAGGGATACAACCTGGTGTGTGTGTGTAGAGTGAGACAATTTCTCAGCAACTCTACCTTCTGAAAAGCAACATATTTATACGTTGATGTGAGAAAGCATATTCAATTCTTTTGTAAAATATCCTGCGACAGTACCAAGCTCCATGTAGGCAGTAGAAACTTTGGCGCTGAAGAAGGTACTCAAAGGCAATGCACATAGAATTTGTGTAAAAAATAAATGTACTTAGACCCTGGCAAAATGCAGAAAAAAGAAATTTCTAGAAGGGGGTTGAATGCCCACAAAGCTTTTATAAAAGGGGTCAGGAATATAATGCCTGAAAGTGATGTAAAAATATAATCCCTGACACTAGTGTAAGTGCAAACTGACTAGGTGATTTCAATAGTCTCATAATCCCAGATATAACATAAAGTAGGCTGGGGTTCATTAACAGAACCGTGTGGTCAATCCCAGGAATTTGAGCTGGGAAAGGCTACATAAGAGAAAGGCTACACCATGGTACAGAAATGCATTTGTATCATCTGGTCTCCAGGTTTTTCTTACCAAACTTGCTCTCCATAAGCTCTTCTATCAACACTTTTTTGTGAATTATTACATTTCAACTCTGGTTTGCTATATCAAAGTAGATAACATATACCCTAGCTCTATATAGTTTTCTTGCATTGATGACAACATACTCTTGTCTACTTACCTAAATAATCACTATCATCCTTGGTCCCTAGAGTCAAAAATTCTCAGATCCAGGATTCAATAGCAACTACTATTAGTTTAGCCTGCTTCTGTACTGTATGTCTTTGTACAAAATGTATGAATGTATTCAGGCAAATAGCAACATGTTAATTATCTGGAAAGAACCAGACACTGAAAGTTGCTGAGAAAATTGCAACTTCTTAAAGGTCAAGGGAGAGAATCAGTCAAATAAATCAGCTTTAGGGATCCCAACTTTAATAAATAACACTGATAAAGTATTGTTAATTGTGTCAGAAGTTAGTGCTTGCTCATGTGATGAGTCTTAAGTTGGGCAGATTATTGATTAGCCATTCACTCCATCTCTTTTCCATTCCCCGTGCCTGAATTTCTTGTAGATGAGATAAGGTTTGGGTTGAAAGTTTTGTAAGTAGGTTGATGTCTCTATAGCTCTACTGGATTTCCTGCCTGGCTATAAGAGGTAGCGTCTTCAGGTTCCATATACCCATTGTTATCAGTCACAGCTAAGGCCACCCCAGTTGATTCTTGGGTGTCTCCCTTATTCCAGATCTCTTCCTCTGTTATGCTTAGAGATAGGAGCATGTTTTCCTCTGAGAGGCTCCAGCCAGCAGATACCCACAGCTAAACAGTGGATGGAGATTGGGAACTCTTATGGAAGAAGAGGAGGAACATTTGTGGGCTCCAAAGGGAATAGGATCTCCACAGGAAGATCAGCGGAGTCAATTAATCTGGACTATTGGGGCTCACAAAATCAGAACCACCAACTAAAGAACATACATGGACTGGATCTAGGCCTCCCTGCACATATATAACAGATGTGCAGCTTGGTCTTCATGTGAGTCCCAAACAACTAGAATAGGGGCTATCCCAAAGGCTGTTGCCTCTACTTGGTATTGTTCTTCTAGCTAGGCTGCCTTGCCTTGCTTCAGTGGAAAGGGGAGTGCCTAGCCTCACAGAGACTTGAAGTGACAGGTGGGGTATATCCTGAGAGGGCCCACCTACTCAGAGAAGATGAGAATAGGTCATGAAGGAAGGATTATTGGAGGGGATGACCTCGAGAAGGGCAGTGAGCTGAATGTAAAGTGAATAAGTAAAAACTAAAATTAAAAGAAAAATAAAGAAAAATGAAATCCAATTGACAAGAAATTTACATGCACTGGTTCATTGAATAGAATCTGACTGAGGCTTTAGTGGCTAGATGGCCTAGTAGTCTATTGTTGGGAAGAGAGACCCCTTGGTATTGCAAACTTTATATGCCCCAATACAGGGGAACGCCAGAGCCAAGAAGTGGGAGTGGGTGGGTAGGGGATCAGGCAAGGGGGAGGGTATAGGGAACTTTCAGGATAGCATTTGAAATGTAAATTAAGAAAATATCTAATAAAAAAATAAAATAAATGCATTTTATAAAAGAAAAAGATGTGGAACTGAATGACATAAAGCAAATATCTTTTGGGTTGACTGTGATTGTTGTCTAGACTAGGTATTTCCATGTGCCTGGCACCTTACTCAAATAATCAGAATAAAGACCCACTCTGATTTCAAAGCAGCAAGGAAACAGCTCAAAAATAAAGCAAATTTCAAAAATACAGTGCAAGCAGTAGCATGCCACCTGAGCAGAAGAATACTCAAGATACTCAACAGCTCCTTTAATGGAAATCTACGGGAAGAAAGACATTTGCTAAGGTGTATAATTTGAATAGCTTCCACTTGTTTGACAGGCTTGAATTATATAAGATGTATGCACTGTGCATGTACCTTCCTATGATGCACCTGAATATAATCATATGAATGTCCAATTAGATATGGTCAAAAATGATTTTCTCTAGTATACCCATAGAACAGTTTACTACACTGTCCATGCATTCAAATTCAATGTGGGCTGAATCATCCCTTGTCTCTCCACAGCTAAATGTGATCTGTAATACATTTGAATTGAAAAGGGTCATAAATTTTTTTTATGATTGTTGGTGGAAAAGACATTGTTCAAAGTTGGGTGTTCATGTAACTCAATGCATAGGCTACTAAGTGTCCTAATAAGACAAGGGTTTGTATGAAGAATAAGTTCCTGGGTTTTTAAATAAGCTGTTAAAAGGATTCACGGGCTGGTGAGATGGCTCAGCGGGTAAGAGCACCCGACTGCTCTTCCAAAGGTGATAAGTTCAAATCCCAGCATCCACATGGTGGCTCACAACCATCCATAACGAGATCTGGCGCCCTCTTCTGGAGTGTCTGAAGACAACTACAGTGTACTTACATAAATAAAATAAAATAAATCTTTAAAAAAAAAAAAAAAAAAAAAAAAAAAAAAAAAAAAAAAAAAAAAAAACAAGGATTCACATATAGCTCCAAGTTAAGTGGAGTTCCAATTTTCTAAGATCTCAGTGTATACTTTTTGATTGTACTCTAGTGCCCATGTACAGAAAAGCTGTCAATCAGAGTTCTATTTTCTTTTAATCTCTGCATTGTCTAAGAATACTTCAGGGAGATGCAAAATAAAATTCTACTGCTGATTTAATTCCCAATTACCTAATTCATAGCATATGTACATGCTACCCTAAACATATGCTACATTTCAATATGCAATAGAGCTACACATAAAAGCACTGGGTATCAAGAAAGTTAAGGCATACTTTAAGGTTAAGAACCTCTGAGAACACAGACCATAATTTGAGTTTCCCCCTCAGTTTCCTTCATCATCTCCTTTTCCACTCGGTTCTCTTCTGCCATCCACCTCCAATGACAATTTTATCTCCCATTCTGAGAGTCCAAGCATCCTATTCTTAGTCCCTTCTTGTTCTTTAACTATTCCATATTTTCTCTTCCATTAGATTAATGTTTCCAGTTTTTTGTTTAGTTATGTGATCCATTTAGACTTGAGTTTTGTGCAGGTGTATAAAAATGGATCTATTTGCATTCTCTTACATGCAGACATCCATTTAGATTTTAGCTCCTTTGTCAAAAATCAAGTGTCCATAGTTTTATGGGTTTATTTCTAGGTCTTTTATTCAATTCTATTAATCAGCTTGACTCTTTCAATAACAATACCATGAAGTTTTAACTACTATTGTTCTGTAGAGGAGCTTGAAATCAAGGATGGTGCAACCTCCACAAGTTCTTTTACTGTACAGAATTATTTTAGCAATCCTGGGTGGGTGTGGGGAATCAGATGTAGGAAGAGATGGCAGGAGGGTGAACAGAAATTGACAGCAGTAGGAGAGGGTAGCATTTCCAGGAGATGTAAGATACATGGGGTTGGAGAGGTTCCAGGGAGTCTATGAGAGCTACTCTAGATGAGACTCATAGCAGTGGAGAATAGTGTGTCTGAAATGTCCTCCAGTAACTAGGCAGATTACCCAGTGGAAGGATAAGCACACATACCCACCCACTAAAGCTTCAACCTAATATTTGTCCTACCTATAAGAAGTATAGGGACAGCTGGGCAGTGATGGTGCTCTCCTTTAATCCCAGCACTTGGGAGGCAGAGACAGTTGGATTTCTGAGTTCGAGGCCAGCCTGTTCTACAAAGTGAGTCCCAGGACAGCCAGCGCTACACAGAGAAACTTGTCTTGAAAAACACAAACAAACAAAAAAAAGAAACAAAAACAAAAAACAAAACAACAACAACAAACCAAACCAACCAAACAACAACAGTAACAACAACAACAACAACAACAACAACAACAAACAGAAAAAAACAAGAAGTACAGGGACAAAGATTGAGAAGAGACAGAGAGAATGGCAAACCAATGACCAACTCAACTTGAGATGCATCCTATTTGCAAGAACCAATTCCTGATACTGTTAATGATACCCTGTTATGTTTGTAGGCAGGAGCCTAGCATAACTGTCCTTGAAGAGGCTCCACTCAGCAGGTGACTGAAACAGATGTAAAGATCCATAGCCAAACATAAGATAAACCTCAGGGAGTCTTCTGGATGAGTTGAGGGAAGGAATGGAGAACCCAGAGAACACAGGGACTCCAGACAAAGACCAATGAGTCAACTAAATTGGACCCTTGAGAGTTCCCAGAGACTAAACCACCAACCAAAGAACATTCATGTTCTGGTCTTAGGCCCACAACATATATGTAGCAGATATGCAACTTGGTCTTCATGCAGTTTCTCTAACAACCAGAGCAGGGGTTTCTGTTGTCTGCCACTAGATCCATGTGTGTGTGTGTGTGTGTGTGTGTGTGTGTGTGTATACATGTGTTTTCCTTCTGTAGTTGGGAGGCTTTGTGTATACATGTATGTGAATGTAACAGCTTAACCTCAAATACTTTTTGCCAAGATGCTGTTTCTTATGAACAAGGTTTTTCATTGGTCTGTGACTTGATGATTATGCTAGACTGTGGCTAAAGAGCCTCAGGGATAGCCCTAACTGCCTCCTGACTGCTGGCGAGATAAGAATGTCCCACCAATGCTTGCCTCATTTACATGTTTTCTGAGGACCAAAATCAGATCTTCACACATGACTGATAAACACTTTTGCAGCTGAACTACTCTCTCAGACCGACTTCTCATAACTCCAGAAGTTGAAAGTCCAAGATCAAGTCAAAAGCTAGCTTGTAACCTGATGAGGGTTTGTTCCTTGTTTGTACACACATCTTAGTGTACCCATACAAGAGAGCTCCTTGTGCATTCCCCAATATAATCTCTAAATTGGTTCATGATAAGCTCTCTACATGCCCTGATGCTCGTCCTATTGTTTTCTGCCACAGCATCACAGTGAAGACCAGATTTCAATGAATGGCTTGATGGACATGTGGGTATACTGTGTAGCAAGCAAATCTGTAAGGTTATTAGCTACTCTCTAGTTACTATGATGAAATACCTGACAAAAGCAATTTAATGATATTAGAGAGTACAGGTTATTATGGAGGGAAAGCCACAGAAACATGGTTAGGGGGTAGAGTGTCTTACAAAGAATATAAAGTAGACTCATTCATTTAGAATGAGTCCTGACACTTAACATGCCCAGAGATTCTTAGGTGATTCTGTATCCAGTCAAGTTGACAATATCATTGATCATATACTCTTGACTTAAATGTTCTCCTCTGAATTGTTATACTAAAATTATAATTACCAGTTATGTTCATGTGCTGTCTCTTGCTACCGTGTGGATTCTTTCCATCGAAAATGTTCTAGTTATCTCTATTTAGTGTGGAATTTTCTAGCACATTCAGAATTGAAGTGTAAGGAACTTGTTCTAGAGATAAAAGCAACAGTAGCAAAGACCAGAGATGAACAAATGGATAAGGTTAAGTGATCCAAGTGTAGGAATGTGCAGGACAACTGTAGAATACATAGTTCGCAATACCACAGCCATGTCTGAGTCATGATGCTATGCTCCTGTCAGACTCTGGCTGATCAAATCTTCTAAGGAACAATCATTCTGTTTTCTTCCCTGCCATGCTATGTCAGAGTCCTCTACTGCTAAGTGAAAATTCTACACCCGAGAACTGTAAGTACTGCTGGTGATAGGGAAATTCCTAAATATATAACCCAGATCTGCCTCATTCTTTCAAACTCAAAAAAGAGGATTGAATCATGTATATTTATGCTGGCTAGTTTTCCACCAATTTGCCACAAGATACACTCATCTAACATGGGGAATTTAATTAAGAAATAGTTTCCACAAAATCGTTCTGTAGAATATTTTCTGGATTAATGATTGACAGGACAGGACCTGGTCTACTGTGAGTGGTGCTGGGCATCCTACATTATAAAGCGAAGCAAACTACACAAGCCATAAGCAGCAAGCAAGCGAGAAGCTTTCCTCCATGGCCTCTGCTTCAGTTTCTGCTTCCAGGTTCCTGTCTTGACTTTCTGCCTTGAGATCTCACCCTGATGTCTTCAATAGATTTCAATCTGTAGAGTGGAATACAACCTTTCCTCTACAAGTTGCATATAGGCATCATGTCATGTCACATAAATTAAAACCACATTATGACACTGACTTTGAATAAGCAAGAAGATAAATTTTTATGAATTAATGGGGTTTACTTGGCTGCATGTGACAATCAGATTGGAAAATTTAAAATATAAATCATGACTCCGCTGCGTATCTCCAAAATAAATTTCAGGGATGGACTTTAGGAGTGAGAAATTGTACAAACTGATCTCATGATTGAACAGGGTAGCATGGGCCAAGGAACACTGCTCTTGTTTGATAAATGCATTCATTTGCTCTACAGTGAGTGTCTTTGATACATGGCCATTCAAGCTTGTATTAGAAACTGCTCATGAGATAACTCTGATATTTTAAGAAGCAAACCACTCCACTCTGACAGCACTAATTGTTCCAATGTTATTTTTCTCAGGCTGAGTCAAACCTTCCTCTGAGCTTTTCAACAGCCATCATTGTTCTGCACTTTTGAACAATGCAGAATGAGTCTAGTCCATTTTGTACATGAATACCTTTTAGATATTCAGAGGCAGAAGTGATGCCTCAACTTGACCTTTCTTTTTATACTTGGGAACACTCCCATCTCCTTCTGTAACTGCTTCTTGTCAGCTAGCCTGGTGTACTAGCTGTGAAGACAGGAAATCCTCCTAGTCAAGTAGAAAAGAAAAGAGCAATACTTGATTAAAATACTTGTAATCATAGAGTTTTTCAATAACACTTTATTCCTGTAACATTTTCAATGGAAAGTGTCTGTCTGTACATTAAAATATACATAAAATCAAATGTGATATCAATTGTGTGTGTGTATGTAATGATTGATCCACTTAAATTGTATTGTCTTTAATGATCTTACAAAGAAAAATACAATTCTTAGTATTCAGAAACTGAAAACAAAATGAAAACCAATAAATTGACTTCTGAGACAAAAGGAATGATGACTATGGAAATTTAGGGAGAAGAATTTTCATTTTATTTCTATGACTAACTATGAAAGTATGACTGATTCTACTGCCAATTTAAAGTGCAGAGCAGCGTCACCTCTGAATGAGAGGTGTTATGCTTCTTGGAAGATAGTGAACATGACATGTTTTCTCACCCTGCCCAGAAATGAAGCCCAACTGCATGGTTCCCCTAAAGGAAGTTTTAATGCAGAGGAAATTTTACACTAGGTAAGGTAACACGTCTTTGTGAAGCACAGTACCAAGATCATTGATATTAATCTCAAAATTGGATTAAGAGATATAGGTATCATGGTCAGATCTGAGAGGGCTCTAAAGAGATAGGGTGACCACTATGAAGAGTTTTGGAGGGTGACATAGGGACATAAGGGGTGGTGGAGAGAGAGAGCTTTAGGCAAGAGCAAAAGGAGGAAATGGAATCCAGGGGAATTTCCTTAGCACCTGGGTGTCATTGTGGTAGACATATCTTGACACTCATATGGAATAACTGTTTTCCTCGCTGTTGATGTTACCCCTCTCTCTCTCTCTCTCTCTCTCTCTCTCTCTCTCTCTCTCTCTCTCTCTCTCTGTGTGTGTGTGTGTGTGTGTGTGTGTGTGTGTGTGTGTTTGTGTGTATCTGTGTGTGTATGTGTGCATGCTCATACAAAGTACAGACATTCACTTTACATATGAAGAGGTCAAAGGATATCAAGTATTGTTTTTCACTTATCTTCTTCACTAAGACAGGGTCTCTTCTCTTCACAGCTAATACATCAGGCTAGCTGACAAGAAAACTTCTGAGGCTTTTCCTATTTCCACTTCCCACCTCTCTGTAAAAACCCAAGGATTACAGATGTACTATCAAATTAAGCTTTATGTGCCCTAAGAATTCAAATTCAGGTCCTCACAATTGAACAGAAAGTAATTTTATCCATCTCTGGCCTATAATTCTCTTTATATAATGAATGAAATTAAGCATAGTAAGATTCTGTCATGTCTTCTATGACTTCACAGCTTGGTTTCTTTGTTATTTGGTGAGGAAGGTCTGTACTGAACCCTTAGAGCAAAACTCTGAAATATCTTCTTACTCTTTTGTTGCCTAATTCCCCAACTTTAATTTACCTTCTCTTTTAAATGCCTAAGTAGTTTTATTAAATATATCTTTTAGTGGATACTTGTTTTTATATTATTATAGTATATGTAAAATTTGACATTACATTTCCTTTTAGAAGAAAGAAGTTTTCTCTACTATAAATATATGGTAGGGACAACTATGAAGATGTAAGTTTTATTTTTGCCCATGATTTAGGAGGTGTGGCCCAGGTTTTGCCCCAACTGCTGCGGATACACTGCCTATTTGACTGTATCAGAATGGGAGTTCCACATCCCATTGTTCCCGTTAAGGTCATGGATCCAGAAGCTTAAAACTGTCAAAAGATTGTGATAAATCTCCACCAAAGTGCAGTACTTAAAAAATATTGTTTGGGAGGAATAAACACATCAATTTCATCTATTAAGTATTGCCATAGAATCAATCTGGGCAATGCAGAGAAGAGAAAAAATTGAGAAAATGACCATGAGGAAATAATGAAATAACATGCACTCTTACCTTTATTGGTAAACTACTAATAACTGAAGACTCTGAGAGATACTGTTCTTTTTTTAATATATATTTTTTATTAGATATCTTCTTCCTTTACATTTCAAATGCTATTCCCAAAGCCCCCTATGTACTCCCCCCCTCCCTGCTCCCCAACCCAACCACTCCTGCTTCCTGGCCCTGGCATTCCCCTGTACTGGGGTATATAATCTTTGCAAGACCAAGTACCTCTCCTCCCATTGATGGCCAATTAGGCCATCCTCTGCTACATATGCAACTAGAGACACGAGCTCTGGGGGGTACTGGCTAGGTCATATTGTTGTTCCACCTATAGGGTTGCAAACCCCTTTAAATCCTTGGGTACTTTCTCTAGCTGTTCTTTTTATACTGTATGATATTAGGGTTTCCTTTCCTCCTTATAATAACTGGTTCCGTTTTTTAGTTTCTTATGACTTCATGTGTCCTTTGGAGAGCAGCATTCATACCATCAAGAGTAGAGGATGTTTATAATATCAATTATTAACTTGTTTGTGATAGTCATGTTGAGATGCTTAAATACTGATATTTTAGGACAGTTATTTCTTATGCTAAAATAATATTTTACACTTGTTTAACTTTACTAATAGTAAAATATTTTTTTTAAATATAGTTCTTTCATTTTTGTAACCTATTAGCTAACCAGGTATAATTCCCCTTACTAGGTATACCACTGGGAAAAACACAAAATGCACACTCCTTTTAAAGTTAAAATGAACAGTACATTTTGGATATGGCATACTAGTTTATGTATTACAGATTGCTTATACATTGTGTATGGAACAATAAGATCTTTTGACTCAGCGAAGTCTTATAGTTCACTACTAACATGTTTTTCTTATAAGCTTGTGTATGCATGGTTTGAACGTATTAACACAGGCAGGCACACATGGGCTCATGGATGTCAATGGTCAATACTGTATGACTTCTGTAATCCTGCTCTAACTTATTCTTGTAAACAGGGTCTCTCTTTAAATCTGGAGCATACCAATTCAACTGGCATAGATGGCCAACAATTCTCAAGCATTATTGTACATTTATTTCCATTGTACTGTGATTATAGGTATGTACTATAGGCTGCAGATCTCAAGCTATTATCTTCATGATTGTACAGTGAACACTTTTAAACCTAGTTATAAACATTAAATATGTCTTCCTTATAAAACAACTGTGTAACAGTTATATAAAAAATAGATAGAATGAAACTAACTGATGTGATTTTCAGAAATATTATAATTTTCTTGGTTTTAATATTTTCCCCAGATTTAGTCACATTCCCTAATAGAAATTATATATATGTGTGTATATATATATATATATATATATATATATATATATATATATACATATATAACATATATACTAATGTTATATATGTACATATCATTGGCATTGCTTAAAAGATACATGCACAGTAGTTTGATATTTGTTTTATTCAATTGATAATGGAAAGTTTGCAGTTATCTCAGTTTGTGAGTTAGCATTGGTGTTAATCCTATTTCCTAAGCAGAAGTAAGAAAACTTTCTGCAAAAGGCCAGACAGTAGACACACTTGGATTTTTCAGGCCATATGGTTTCTGTCACAGTTTCTCAACTCTTCTGTTAGATCAGCAAACTACACAATGTATAAATGCATAAGTACATGGCCACCCAGGCAAACTGTCTTTGCAAGTATAGGTAGCAGGTGACATTTTGACTCCAGGTCATAGTTTTCCAGCCCCTGGTCTTACTCAATGGAAAAAACTTGTTGAAATTTTGTGCCAGTTTTCTCCCAGACCAACTGATCGGCCACTGCTGAAAGTATTTACCCTGGGTTCTAATTTTTTTTTTCCTCTAGGAAACAAAAGGGTTTGAAAAAGTGACTCTGTCTTTTTTCACAGATCACAGGTGGCATTTTGTGATGTCATTGACATTTGAAAGACATGTATTAACTAAAAGTAAATAAAGAGGATCAAAACAATCTTTACTGCAAATATGCATATAAGTGGGGGCATTAGTGTCCAAGAACATACATGTGCATGCATATGGATCCCTAAAACCAATTTGGGGGATCCTCTTCAATCATTCTCTTTTTTATCTTTGCTCCTATAGCCCTCCTGTCCCTTTATTCTCTTCATTAGTTTTATGGATACTCACAAACATACCAGGCTTTTACTTGATGCTGAAATGTAAACTTGCTTAACAGGAGCTTTATTGAGAGACCTACCTCTCCATCCTGAACAGCCCTTTGGTGCTAGATGCCAAATAATCTACTTCTATTCTGCCTGGTGCTGCTGGCTCCATCATTTTTTTTTGTAGGTTAACATCAATTGACCATGACACAGAAGTAACAGCCTATTAAAAACTTAGCATGCAGGTGTGGAGAATAGTGGTATAATCAAATAAAACTTACAACAGAGTTCATTTGACACATACTTAATGATATACATAATGTAATTTTGAAGCATGGTAATTAGGTATAAATGGTAAGCTGTTGACACAAATGAATGTTAATTAGCATTGCTCCTGCACAGGCAGGCCCTCTGTTAAATTGTACATTTCTCACTTTTTTTGCATCTTTGGGATTAATGAATAACCGTCATTGTTGACAGACTTTATAACTAGAGAACACAAGGCTTTGGACATTTGTGACAAAAGTGCTGTATTTATCTTTTTATATCTACATGTTTCCTTGGAGTGTGTATATGAAATTTTGTCAGTTTTCCAAAAGGCTCTTATGGATCACCTGCAAAAGCAATTAGTGATGTTATACTAAAAGCATAACCAATTATAAGCCAAACATTAAGATCAGAGGAAACAATTCTTAGGAAATAAAGCATAGACCATAGAAATGTGCTCCTTCCAGCCATGATTATGTGATAATATCTGTGAAATGAGTGTGCTTAATATATCAGTTCTTGGCTAATCTTTACAACAGTTCCGAAGTCAGTAATCTAAATACTGTTGTGCAGGTAGAGTCAGAGATAAAAATATGCTAAGTGAACACAACTGTTAAGTGAGCACAGGTGATAAAACTTGATCTCCTTGACCAGTTTCCTTTTCTATGTTACAGAGTAGGATGGAATCTAGACAAGCGTAAGGATAAGAAAATGGCAAGGCTATAATATAGAGAAAATACACCTTGAATCTATAACATTTAGAACTGTTAGAATTAGGGAAAAAATAGCTCGAGTGTCAATTCAAACACACACTCTGTCAGGAACCACATGGAGACCGCTCCTAATCACTCCTGCCAACTAGTATGTGATCAGAAATTAGTCAACGATGGATGTTGCAATGATTGAAAACTTCAAAAGGTCTCAAGCATGTAGGTGTCAATGCAGCTACTTAAGAAGCATTGCTGTTTTCTTTTTCTTTAAGTATGAACTCCTTTCTTGCTTTTAAATGGCATCTATTCTTCAGAGACACAGATTCTAGACTGAATATCATCTCTGAGCTCATAGCAGAGGAAGATAAAAATAAAATAATATGAGAGAGAGAGAGTTTCAAAATAGGATTTCACAGGATTTCATGAGTTTTTGGGCATATATCCAGAAGATATTCCATCTGGTAACAAGGACACATGCTCCACTATGTTCATAGCAGCCTTATTCATAATAGCCAGAAACTGGAAAGAACCCAGATGTCCCTCAACAGAGGAATGGATACAAAAAATTTGGTATATTTACACAATGGAGTACTACTCAGCTATTAAAAACAATAAATANAGTTGGCCATCAATGGGAAGAGAGGCCCCTTGGTTATGCAGACTTTATATGCCCCAATACAGGGGAACGCCGGGGCCAAGGGGTGGGAGAGGGTGGGTAGGGGAGCAGGGCCGGGAGGGGGGAGGATATAGGGAACTTTCTGGATAACACTTGAAATGTAAATGAAGAAAATATCTAATAAAAGTTGAAAAAAAAACTGAATGCCCATTATACTCTAACCTATGTGATTTCCTGGGTATAAATAAATATGTTCAGTGGAAGTTTTCAGGATTATCCGTATGTATCTGGAGAGGATTTTGATGACATTTTATAAACTATTACCCCTGGACTGTATGGAAAAGAAATCATACAATAGGACATTTTGCCTGTACTCACCACAAAACCAAACACTAAAAAATAAATAATATATTAACTTTAAAAAAAAGTGAAATGAGCAAATAATGAAAGAAATGTACAGATGCTGAAAGGTGAGGCTGTGACAGAAATGTCCACTTGCATAGATGCTCTGTTACTGATTACATAAAAGCTTGGTTATGCCACCTTTCTATTCATACCTCTTTCTAAGAAACTCCATTAATATTAGAGCATCGGTGTTGGAAACTTCAATTATTTCATTAAGAGTGAGATTTTGTACAGGTATTTTTTCTTGATATTGTTTGTCTGCCTAACAAAGAAAGTATGTTTTAGTGAAACCTTAAATAAATGTATTCAAACCCTTGTCCCAATTGTCAACTCAATGAGATCTAGAATCTCTTGAGTGGCAGTCTTCTGGATATGTCTATGAGTGATTATCTTCATAATGTGTCCCATATCTGAAATGGGTATATATATGCCTGATATGGATGACAATATTCCCTATGCTCGGGATGAGCACAGACATGCATTACCCTCTGCTTCTTAGCTTCATATGCAATGTGAAGAGCTAAATCACCTTCTTGCTGCTGATACTTCCCGGACATGGGGAACTGTAACCCCAAAATAAACCCTCTGTTACTCGAGTTCCTTCTTTTAGAATATTTTAACACAAGAAGAAGAAAAGTAATAAGTTAACCCTTGATAAATATAAGGATCCTGAACCAAACCTTCCATTGCTCTTAATTTATTTGACCATGGTGACAACTATGTAGCCATCTGTTTCATTATCCTCATTACACAGACAGTAAGCCGAGTCGAAAAGCAGTCAAATCCCTCCATGGACTTGACCACAGGTCAAGGACCAGAGCTGGGCTTTAGGCTCAAAACCTGGAGAGAACAATCTGATTAGAGCTTCATATTTCTCCAGTTGTCAGGAAAATGCAGACTCAACTCTCACAGATTTTCAAATGATGCTGTTGGCATGCAAATCAAAGAAACAGCACCCTCACTGTTTATTACCATCATGCTCCTATCCGCAGTGTAAAATGAAGCTTGAAATGTAGAAATCACATCTAGGAAAAAGAGCATGACTTTCTAAACAATTTTATCTAAAATGATTAAAAATAGAAAACATTAGTGGTTTCTTTTGTGAAAAAGAGGCTAGGAATTATTTAGCTACCCACTGGTCGGTAAGAATCAAAAACCTAAGTTTTGTGAACCTATAGTAGTCTGCCTATATTCCTTTGATAATACTTGTTTACTTAGCATGTATGAACACAAATATATAGTTACTATCACATGCATGTGGAAATCAGGGGATGTCACTTGGTGGTTGACTCTCTCCTTCTAGTATGTGGATTCCAGGCATTTAATTAAGGTAATCAGGCAAGCCCCCTTACCTCCTAAACCTTCTTCCCAGAACAGTGGCTTTATTTCTAAACATATTTTATTAGCTTTTCTATATGATTCCTTCTCTTCTCTAACATCTCATATATGCAGATATCACCATAAAGGTGAAAATGTCATTGAAAAGCTGACTATTCTGAAACCAAATTTTCTCTAAAGTAAATTTTATTCTAAAAGCTGACTAAAATAGATCCTAATAATGCCATTGACAGTATACTTCTGAAATATTATTAGACTGGAGCATTCTTGAACCATTCCACTATGATAATTTATGAATTAGAGTCATAGAACTATAAAATTAGGACTGATATTAATCCCAACCATCCTTTCAGTCCACATAAGGAAAACTGAAACTCAGACATGTGCATATATTCACTAAAAAATGTGGTAAAGTTGAACCAGAAGTCAAGTGCCCTGATTCTCAGGCACTAGTCTGGGTGTAGATGTGTTCCCTCCTATCTAGGAATCTCAACAGTAGCAGGATCACATTACTCATGACAAGTTATCATGGCTAGAGATTCTCAGAATGCAAATACCTTCTCCACCAGCTAGCAGGTAGTTTGGTTCACTAGAAATATCAGGATTTATTTAGCATGTTTGGAGGGGTAAACATGGAATACTGATACACATGAAGGTATTTAGAAGGAAAATGGCTTTCTAGATCATTCTTCACAAATTAACCTCAGCATTTGCTTACCCATATGGTTAACACTAAAATAAATCATAATGAATTTGATTGAAGAATCTACATTGAATGCAAGTTGGATTTTTCTTTGTATAGATTATAGGAAAGCTACAACATTCTGGGACAACCATTAAGATTATACCTTCCCCCATGCAACTTTGATGTGTTTTCTCTACCTTGCATTCCATTTTGCCAGGTTTCTTATGTTTTTGTACTTGTTAATGTGTATATGAACACATATGTTTTAGCCATATGTATACCTGGATGTATGTACATGTGGAAACCAGAAGTCAATATTGAAAAATCTTTCTGAACTTCACTTCACGATACATTTTTGAATCAGAGTCTCTCCCTGACCCTGAAGCTTACAGATTTTTCTTGTCTGGCCTGAAAACAAGCCTTAGAGAATTGTGATACAAAGATGGATTACAGGTACATACAATTGAAACTGGCTTTAACATGGGTCTGGGGTCTGAACGCAAATACTAAAACTTGTGTGGAAGATAAGTTTATATCTTCCTGAGACATCTCCCCAGTCCTGAGGTTTCTCTAATTTGAGTGATGACATGATGAGAAATAACATTTAATTTTCTTTCATAAAAAAAGACCTCCTCTTCCTTTTTTTTTTTCTTTTTTTAATTAGATATTTTCTTTATTTACATTTCAAATGTTTTCCCCTTTTCCAGATTCCTCCCCGAAAATCCCCTATCCTCTCCCCTCTCCCTCTACTCCCCAACCTACCCACTCCCCCTTCCTGGCCCAGGCTTTCCCCTATACTGGAGCATAGAACTTTCACAGGTCCAAGGGTCTCTCCTCCCATTGTGACTGACTTATCTTCCTTGTAGCATTTTTCTAAACTAAATATCCCTTTCAACAGTAAGTAGAGCTTTATTATTTTCAATATTTCTTCCAAGATCCATGACTTCTATAGGTTAGCTGGAATGTACCTCAGAGCACTCTCTCCTAGAAGCTGGTTAGCATCAGTGCATGTGTTAGTGGTTTGCAAAGCATGGTAGTTCCAGTATTTCTGGCTTTAGTGGATACTTGCTACCATACAGTGAACATGAAGAGATCTACACATGTCACACTTACTTGGATGCCATAGTAAGTGACAGAACCGTGCATGTCCCAACCTTATACCTGAACATAACTTAATCCAAATGGAAGGAAAGAGGAAATAAGAAAATATATAGATTATAAGGTAATATATATTTTATATCTTTAAATAGAACAAAAATAGATATAAAAGCCAGAAGGTCCTAGAGGGACTAATGAAAATTAATGTTTGTTGAGGGAGGGAGGATTTTCTTCAATGTTTCAGCCACAGAGGTATTACCCTATTTACTTATGAAGAAGATCAGAACAATTCTTAGCTTTCCCTTTCCTCAGCTAAGGCCTGCCTTTACAAATCCTTCCAGCTGAGCTGAAGGACATCTAAATAGCATAGTTAAACCTGATTGTGAATCCTGTGTTCTACTATTATGTCTTTGTCTAACATTCCCACTTCCTATTTGCCCATTCTCTAGTTTCTATCACCTTTCCATTTTTAAAGACCATCTGAGAACAGAAGGGTATAGTGCCACAGTGGTTTGCCTTCTCTACTTAATTTTTTTTCTAAACTTTGTTCTCACTTTATTTAGGTGTCTGTTCAAATATCACTTGCTCAAAAGACATTACTTTAAACAGAAGAACAGAAACACATGTGATTTAAAATAGATTTGCTGCGTTCATCTGGGTTTTTTAAAAGATGGTTATTATTATTATTATTATTATTATTATTATTATTATTTTATATGTATGAATGTTTGCCTGCATGTAGGAATTAGCACCACACTCATGCCTCAGCTGATAAGCCAGAATAGAGCACTGGACTCTCATGAACTTGAATTACAGATAACTGTGTGCTTCTATGAGGGTGGTGAGAACCAAACTGGGTCCTCTGGAAGAGCTGCCAGTAGTACTCTTTAACAGCTGAGCCATCATTCTAGTGCCTTTCATTAAAAAAGTAATCATTTTATAGTTTCATACATTTATAACATGACTTCCTCTGACACACCTTCTCTTTCTTCTCCCTCTGGCAACATCCCTTTCATCAAGTCTTCTTCCTATGGTCAAGTATTCTTTTGTGTATAATTCACTGAGTTTATTTAGTCACTTGGAACCCCATGGGTATTCAACCTAGCAACAGTGATATTTTTGTGGTTAAACCACTGAAAAAAAATACTCCCTCAATCGACATTAGTTATATATAGTACCTCTAGGAAAAAAAATCCAGATTTTATATCTTTTTTTTTTTTCATTTAAGGGTATCTAAAGATATATTTCAGCACAGTTTATGTGTTTTCTTATTTCTTCTTTCCTTTGCTTTGGATTAAGTTCCATTCAGGCATGTGGTTGGGATATGTGCAGAGCTCTGTCACAGAGAATGACATCCAAGTATGACATGTATAGGTCTGTATATGAGTATTAAATTGTTGTAAGCATTTGCTGAAACCAGTAGTAAGACATGCTAATTAATAAATGCCTTTTATGTAATAGTTAAAACATATATTTTTATGTTAAAAAAGAAAGAAAGAAAGAAAGAAAGAAAGAAAGAAAGAAAGAAAGAAAGAAAGAAAGAAAGAAAGATTGTGGATCAATCGGTAGAATTTGTTCCACCCAGGAATGACTTTATCATGGTGGGAGCAGCAGTAGCCTGTAATTCCATCTCCTGGGTAACAGCAGAAGAGGAATAAAATATCTTGACAGGCAGAACAGAAATATGGTGTCTTATAGTTGATCCTCAGACTGCAATCTTCCTCTAACTGATTAACATCAATATGAAATGCATGAGGGACTGGCCTTGAACTGTGAAGTGTAGACACTTTGTACAGAAATGTAAGGAGCCATGGTATAATGAGATTATCACAGCATCAACTGTTTTCCTAGGAAAAGACATGATGTGATTTGAATCAGATGTCACATTACTTTAAATCCAGTTTACAGTCAGTTTTCTTGGTTTTGTCCTGTCACTAAAGCCCCTGGGAACCATTTCCTATTCTTAAGCCAAAGTATGTGCAATATGGTATAGCTCATATAATGTTCTAAAAATTAAACTATGTGTAAAGGTATGAATGATACAGTGAAAGTGATTAAGTAGTTGCTGGATTTTGGACTAATATGCTTAATCTCTGTTCCAATTTATTCTTTAATATTTATTTGCCCTTGTGGATATGTGACATACATGTGTTCACAGCAGTTCACATGTACATATGCATGCATGTGAGCTGATAGAATCCAGAAATTGGTATCAGGAATCTTTCTTAATTTATATTCACCTTATTCATTGAGACAGTCTCATTCATTTTATCCCAGAACTCACAGTGTCTCCAGTCTTACCAGCCATCTCTCTGAAGAAACTCTTAGAGGCTGGATTGCCACACTAGCCATGTATTATCCCTGTCTAGGAATCTAAAGTCAAGTCATCATCCTGGTGAGAAGTGCTTCATCCACTGATCCATCTCCTCAGCCTATAATTTTTTTACATAAAAATTTATGATTTTCAATATTACATAAAAGTACTTATTAAGTAGAATGTTTTACATGCACTCAATGTTAAGAGTAATGATGCAAACAGCTAATGACTACTGCACCTCGGTGTCCCTCCATTAGCCTGAGATACATTTCTATTGAGGATTTCATTCCCAAGTGGCATGAATTATCTATTTTTGAAAACTTCTCTTTCACTCCTTTTATGTCACCAAACCTAGAGAAATGGCAGGACACAACCGGAAGGGGAAAGTCTATTCAGTTACCTACAACTGGTATGTGCTAGAATAATACTTGCTGTGAAATTCTATCACAACTATTGGTATTCCACTTTAATTTACTCCACACATACATGTCATTTGTATTAAAATCCAGTATGCACTGAGAAAAATCATATACAATCTCTCTCTCTCCTCTCCTCTTCTCTCTTATCTACCTATCTACCGGTTTATCAATCATCTATCTGTGTATTTCTTTCTATAACACAAGGATTTTGATACTTAATCTGGAAATGTTTACAGCTCAAAGCTAAAATTTCCAAATTATAATCTATTGGCAGATTTTGGAAAATCATTTACAGAACATGTGTTACTCTTGTTTTAAACACTTTAAAAAGATTTTTTTTTTTTGGTAAAAGTCTAAATATTCTGCAATTCAATGGGACACTGGAGAGACTGGCTCCATCCATGCTGTCCATGCTCTCCCTTCACTGCACCTTGATGCCCCTCACTATCCTGGGACTTACTGGGTCTCTCAGCTTATAGATTTAACTGTGTGAACTACTATGTATTCAGAAAACTAGGAATGTGGAAATATGATCCAATGCAAGACATGCTGGAATGAAGGATCATTTGGTAAAGTGGTCACTGTGCAAACAGGACCTGAGTTTCATCCCTTAAAAGCCATAAACAAAATGCAGATGAAATAGTGCAAACCTACAGTATCAGTGCTCAGAAGGAGATGGGGCGCACCTGGGGCTTCCTTTCTGGACGGTTTACACACACACACACACACACACACACACACACACACACACACACACACACACACATACACACAGAGAGAGAGAGAGAGACAGAGAGAGAGAGAGACGGAGACAGAGACAGAGACACAGAGACAGAGAGATTATGATATGAATGTAGCATTCTCCACTCCAAACTTCCAAGTCCCACAATACATTTTTGCTAAAATGTGACTGCTAATGATCCCCAACAAAACAAAACTCAAAACAGCAAATTGTTTAGTCTGCAATGGGGCCCTTGTGTTTTCACTTCCCTCAGTCCTGTGGCTTAACATCTGTGCTCCTGTAAACACTACATTGATCCAATTACATGGACTGTTGTTTTGTTTAAATAAATGTGCTATAATCCTGATTAAATTGTCATGTGGGAGATTTTATAATAATAATTATATGCAGTTCTCATTAAAGCTAGGGAGAATCTAAATCATGTTTAATAATCTTAAGCTTGAAACTAGTCACACTCATTTACATTGGAACTTGGGCTGAGTAAGGGAGATCTTTCATGCTCTAGATATAAGGTGGGCTCTTACTGCTGATTGGCTTACACAGTCAGTAGTGAAGGATTTGTCTTCATGATCTTCGGCTAGTGGCCTCTCATCCCTTCTTTTCCTTGCTCTGATAAGCTTCCACTTTACTTATTTTGCATGCCTGTGTAGCTCTATCCTTGTTCCAAAATTTCTATTTAATTAGCAGGAGCCACCAAAAGATGGAGATCCCCCAACTCCAGGTTCAGAGGAATTTTTTCATGCAATGGAACAATTTTGGAAATGATCTGAGCTTTTAGTTTGGCAAAGGTACACTGTCCTAGGACAGCTAGAGGGTCTATAGGATCACAAGTTCCCAGGCAACTAATTCCTCTTATTGGTTTATTCCTTCCACAGACTTTTTCTAAATCTCTTTCTCAGCATTCCAAAGATAGAAAATGAAAACCAGGTCTAGTTTTTACTAATTTCCTCGTGACATATATATATATATATATATATATATAGAGAGAGAGAGAGAGAGAGAGAGATTGTAGTCGAGAGTCATGTAGAAGACTACTATAGCTGAGACAGCAGAGACTAGTAATCTGGTATGTGAACTACCCATTGTGCACTCTCCATATATCTACATATGTCTATGCACCTGTCTTGCCTGTAGTGTTTGTAAATGGCAAAGCCGCTTCTATTTACAGTGAACACTGTATTAATTAACTTTCCATTTGCTGTGACAAAATATCTAACAATAGAACCCCAAGAAAGGATTGGTTTGTTTTGATTTATAGTTTGAAGAAATATCTATCAGGTATAGCATCAGAAGCAGGAGGCAGCTGGATGCATCCATTATTGGGAGCCAGAGAATGGTGAATGCTGGTGCTCAGCTGGTTTAATTCAGTCTGGGGTTCAAGCCAGGAAAGATGCTGCCTGTAATTAGTGTGGGCCTTCTAACCTCAAGTAACCCAATCCAGGTACTCTCCTATAGGTATCCTCCTAGACTTGTCTCTTCCATGATTCTATACATCCTATTGAATTGTAGATATAGAAGAATACCTGCATGAAATTGGCCTGAGAGACTAGGGGATGTTGGGTCAATATTGCACTTTTAACACTCCTCCCTTATGAATTCAAAGCCCACAAAGAAATGCCTTACTCACTTTCATAGTCAAGAACACATATTCTCCACCTGTCTCTTTCGAACGCTCCCTTAGAGCACACTTGATTTTGTAAATTATTCCACACGTATCTACTTTTATCCAAATAATTCATTCCAAATCTACAACATGCACTGAGGACACATGTCCACTACCTCATAAAGTCTCCACTGTAAAGTTCAAGTGTTTATGTAACTAGATATAATTCAGGTAAAAACTGTTGCTTCTAACTAGAGGGCAGAATTGTCTCTAATATATTTCCACATGAGACTATATTCTTAAAGCAGCAGAGGTTAAAAGATGCATCGAGGGGTAAGAATATATTCTACAACACCATGGTAGGTAAGAATTCTACTGTTGGTTCCAACTCAGTATTCCCAAAGTTCTGTTAACACTTCACTGTCCAATTTACTTTGGTAATTTCAATGTCACTTATCTTTGAAAGTTTTCAAGTACAAAACTATTTTAAAATAAATTCCCACTTTTCTCAGTACTGAATAAAATTACCAAAACAAAACCATGTATTTTTGTCACATTTTCCCCAAAGGCATAAAGAGAAAATAGCAGACTTTGCATGAAAAAAAATCTTTCATTACCACACATTTTCTCTCAAAGTCTGACACTCTCTGGAGAACCGATAGTCCCTTATGTCTCCAGTTAGGTTGCTCTGAGGAATCCTATATAGACAGGAACCTCAGGATATAACTATAATCTGATGCTTTGAAAGCTGAAGTCCTTCTAGAACTCTAGAAGACCACCCCTTTTATTTGCTCATTGCAGATACCTAAATTTTTTTAAAGGAAAAACAAATCAAAACAAAAACAAAAACAAAATACCCACCAACAATGAAAAGGAATACCTGAAATGATTCAAGGAATTAAAACACATGTATTTAAAAAAATCATAGGGAGGGATCAAGAAAAGCATTTACAATTATTTAAAATTATTTAACAATTTAAATGAAGTTAAAATAATTTTTAAAATCTAGGCAAGATGACTCTATGCTACTCTATTCCTAATTTTAATGTTTGTTCTGCTTGCTTTTATCTAGATATGTGATAAGAATACATTAGTGCCTTGATGTCATAGTGGCAGAATACTAACTATATAAAACTGGTTATGAGGATTTGGATCTGAATCTGTGAATAGCTGAGTGTGTGTGTGTGTGTGTTAATGTATATTCAAAGTGAGTTTATAGGTGTCACTTTGTGTGTATATATGCCTTTAGACTGTTATGCATGTCTGTAGGTTATATGACAACGTTAGTAGTCATTTGGGACACCATTCAACTTGTTTTTTGAGATAAGCTCTATCATTGGTTTGAAATTATCAAGTAGATCAGTCCCAGGAATCTACCTGTCTTGTCTCACTAGTGCTGACATGACAAATGCACACCTCCATGTCATGCCTGCCTTTAGTTAATGTTGAGTCTAGAGAAGTGTGCAAAGCTCAACCAGTAGGCATCCATGTCACAAAGTCCAGAAAATGGCTCCAGCAAAGACAAGTAGAAGAATTACTTGTATGCTACACTTTAGATAAAGAAAAGGCAGAAATATATGGTGGGAAATAAATGAAATCTGAGGATGAGTACAGGAGTCATTTGAGGCATGCATTATGGAGACAGTTTTAAAGGAACCCACTTTCAGAGCTGGCCTTACATTTCTTCAGTTTTTCCTTGTCTTCTAGAATGGCGTGAGCTTCATTTCTGTTTCAGACACTGACATGTCCTTGGTTTTCCTCTGAGGTCATTGCCTTGGAAGAAGGCCAGTATGGTTTGACTTGTTCATTTGGCATGATTTAGTACCTGAGTGAACCTTCCAATATTAGCCTTGCCAATATTAGCATTGTGTGCAGACGCTTCTCAAATGAGTGGCGCCCAGGGATGTCAGTGAGATGGCACCATTAAATCACACAGCAGTGTCCTCTGACATTGTGGGAATACCAGGTAAGCGTTCTGTAGCTCTGAATGTCCATTGCCCAGTAAATGGTAAAGTTCTTCTTAGGAGTCTATGGGGTAAAACTTCACCCTGATAGGACATTTTACCCTGAATGCAAGGTCAGGGCAGGGATTAACACTGATCAGAGTGAACTCTGTAATCTTTTATGCAGCATTAGACTGGCCTTCAGGCCTCTATGAAGAGTGATGAGAGGAGGGACACAGAGGATAAAGGATAGGTAAGAGGAGGACAGGACTGGGAGAAGCAAGTATAGGATATGGTCATTGAGATAGATAATTATGGAATAACAGACAATCAGAAAGCCAGTGTTCATAGACCCCAGTGTGTGTCCCTTCCCATTACATGGCATTGTACAGGTTACCCTGATCTTCCTGAGCAATAGAGTTGTGACGCTTCAATATGATAGACAGTGGGTGCTTCTAGCCCAATCCTCATCCATCAGCCAGTTGAGAAGCCCCTTGACTTCCATGACTATCTCCTTTGTGCCATCAGAAAGTTTGATATTTTTATCCCCAAATTTCGGAGAACTATTATAATAACACCCCTTAGCTGTCACTCACATAGCACATTGCTTTTCTAAACAACATAGAATTACAGCAGGAATATAAAAGGTTGCTTCAATTGGATACATTCAGGTGTCCTGGTGGCTTTTTGTGTGAATTATTTTCCCCTGCTCACTGGTCTGACAAGTACATCTCCTTGAGCAAGGACAGATGAAAAACTAAAGAGTAGTTTCTGCTAGCCACTGAATACAGGGATCATGGTATTCAACTGACTCTCAGCAGTGTCCTTGTTTTATTTTCTATCCTGCAGAGTCGGTATGGCAGAGCCTCAGCATGCACCTAGTCTAAGCTGTTCTGTAGATAAGAAACCAGGGAGTGTCATGGAAGAACAGATGCTGGGTAGGACAAAAGAACTCTGAATAATGGGCTGGGCTATGCAGTATAAAGAGCCCTCCCACCTAGTTCACTCTGCTAGCTAGAAAGGCTCTTGGCAACAGAGCTATGCACATAGTTGCAATCTTTGTCTCAGAATCTCAACCTTCCACAGTTCAGATGATAGAAATGAATTATTTCTCTAGGAGTAGTGTCTTGTGGAGCTAAGGGGCAGGTCTGCTTGTCATGATGATCTTAAGGTGAAAGTTAAGCTTCTGTAGGTTGGATGGAAAATATTGAGACACAATTCTCTGAAGAAATGATACAGAAAGTTTTTCTGCTAGCCAAATTTGGCCATGATTTACTTTACTTCTCAGCAATAGTAACATTGTGACTACCTTACTTAAGCCAAAGCTAGAGTCTCTTTTGGTCAACTTTGCAATACAAAGCTGTGTCCAGATTTCTTGTGATGTCAAAGCCAGGGTTAAGGAGAGTATCAGAGTTTCCAGTGCCTGCACTTGATACCTAGGACATAGCTAAAGGTGAAGCAGGCATGCCAACGCCATTGGAATTCCAGCTCTCCAGTTACAGTTGAGGAACCCCAATTGTAACAGCAACCACCGAGTTAAGCTGAGGGACCTTACATGAGAGCTAGCTTCAGTCCTTAACAGGACACTGCTGACCCTCACCTGGGTAGAGTGTCGAGGTTAATGTGGACCTGTATTTGTTCTGTGGTCATGTTTATAGGGGATTGTAAATTAAATCATGTGAGAACAGCCATCATACTATGCTGACACCATTCCTTTGGCATAGGGCACTGAAGTCTAGTGGAAGAACTAAGCAGAATGGAAACATGTGAACAGGCATGTGTTCATTTCTCCATTCTGAAAGTGGGATATGACTAGTTGTTTGAAGTTCTTGCCCTTACTGCCCCACAATGAAAGCCTATGACATGGTATTATAAGATGAATTAAGACTGTGTATCCCCTAAGTTTCTTCATAGGGTATTTTATTACAGTATCCAAAATGACACTACTACACACCCCTCCAGTAAATAAGGTATAGAAAGATGAAGACACATGACACTAACCTTGGGCCTTTGCATGCATGTACACACATATGTACCTCCAAACACATGTGACCACACATGTATAAAAGTACGCTTATTATACTCACATTTAGTTGTGAAGAAAACTGTTCATGTCCCATGCCTTTTAATTACACTAAAGTGATTCAAATCTTAGAAGTATGTAGATCTTTAATTTTCTTTACCAGAATTTGACAAATATATTTTCATTTGCTTTGTATCTTTTAAATTTTCTACATCCTTACAGCATAGACTTTTAAAGGGTACATAGAGGAAAGCAACATTTATGAAGATAAAAAGCAGTAATTTGGACATTACTACTGATTTTCCCTTCTCCCCTGTTTGTTTAAGAAAGCTATTAATTATTAAAAGCTCATAAAATACTTTCATATTTGTTTCTTAAAAAATGGCTTTTAAGTTTATTCTTTCTTGATATATACTTAAGTATCTTGCATATAAATACACCATGGACATAAATGTATGTATGTATATAATACTATAAACATTCGTTGTATATGTATAAATGTACACACATACCACACAAGTAGATTCATCACTTAGGCATATGTGAGTAAAGCCTTTTATAATTATAATTATGTATATTGATGTTTTTTTAACTCAGCCTGTATTGTAATATGTACACCATGGTCTTAACTATTTGCAAAATATTTGCACTGTTGAGTTAAGGGGCAAATGTATCATTAACTAACTTGGTCACTAAGACATGAGAATCACATTAGCCCTGGAATCTAAAACCAGCCTGGGCCACACAGGAGGCTTTGTCTCAAAGCACCTTTCTTATTCTTTAAAACAATTTTGTTGTTAAATTTATAATGATAAAAACCTATGCCCAAAAAAAAAAAAAAAAAAAAAAAAAAACCTATGCCCTTGTTTGACCAATCCTGAGAGTGAAAATTATATACCTCTAAGGTATCTAGCTACATCCTTCAATCCTCCACTTTCTGTTCTCTTTCTCCTCAATAGTTCCATGTGCACCTCTCTCCTGCCCATATGCCTGATCTCTAGGCATAGCACATACTGCCAGTGCTAGGCTAATTCTCTCAAAGCCCAACAAATGCTAATGGCATGAGAACGGTGCCCTTATTCTGAATACCATTATTAGGAGACATGAATTAACTGTGTAGGGACAGAAAATGTGCTTCAATCTCCTTGGTGAAATGACTCCTTGGGTAGGATGTTCAGTGTTTCAGAACAGGCTTCCTTCACACCAAGCCACTCTCAGATATTTTTTTCTTCCAAAAATCAGCTGCCAAGATTTCTGTTAGAAAGTATGTTGAGAAAAATGAGGCTCAGAAATCAAGCAGGGCTCAATCAATTCTGCCTCAACTACCTGAATGACATGCATTATTCCTGGCTTTGACTTTTGGTTAAAATTAGGGAAATTTCTGATTAAGCTGGTGCTAGAGAAGGACAGACATATAAATGTATGAGTAATTATACTGCACACTATGTCTGTCTGTGTACACACATGTGAATTCATGTGTATGGGTACAGGTGTCCACATGAACATATCACAGAGTGCATGGAAAAGACAATTTCTGTGTCATTCATTACCATCTACTTTGTCTGAGACAAGGTCTCTTTTTCCTTGCAGTGTGACTCAAGCTAGCCTACCCACAAGCTTCTAGGGATCTTCCTGTCTTCACTTTAAATCTTCATCTAGAAGTCCTAGAATTGTACATATTCACTGCCCATTCTAGTTTTCAGTGGATTCTTGAAACTTGAACTCAGGATCTCATGTGTATATTGCATATACTTTATCCAGTGAGACAGCACTAGCCAGAGTAGCGGGTGTTTTTAATTAATGTTAATTTTGTGCCATGCACAGATTCCCAGAGATGTTCAGACCAGGCACACGCCACATAACTGCTAGTCCTCCCTCCATTCCTCCCTTCCTGCCTCCCTCCTTTTTTCAGTCCCTTCCTCCTTCCATTTCCAGGGAACCTATCAGAAAGTATGCATGTTAAATGAGTTCTGCATTCCAGCAGTCCCACACTATTGCTGCTATCTGGGCTGCTTTTGTGTTTGTTTTGCTGCTTTAGTTTTGTTCTGTTTGTTTTGCTGTGTTTATGTTTGACAGTTTACTTCCTCTATATCTTCTCCAGGATCCATTCCTCTCACCACCTGTGCTGTTGAAGATGCTAAACAACTAGCTTTCTTTATTGTTGTCTCTTTCTACTAAACACATTGTGCTTGTGAATTTAGCACTACCAACCAATCCAGGCACCTGCTAGGCTGTAAAATCAATTTTTAGTATAGCTTACTATCTAGTTTCTGCCTTTTTCTTTACATTTGTTTATTTGCATGCCAACTTTGCCGTATGTGAGGCTATGCACATGTCAAGTCATATAGGTGAACATCATGGAGCTCAATTCTCTCTTTCTGCCATGTGTCTAAACAGCAAGCATCCATACATGTTGAGCACTATCATGTCCTCCTTACCTTTTTCTGTTAATTTGAGTACTGTGTTGCAATGGATCTTATCCTTCTCTTGAGATATAATTCATTTACTCAAATGGACTGAGCATTCTGGTGATAGTCTAGCAAATCTGGCCACCGGCAATAATGGCATAGCCCTTGTTTGTACAGATCTCTTCCTTCCCACTGGCAACCTGAAGAACTTTCTTCCCCTTACAGATCACTTATCATATAAAAACAGAGGACAACATTTGAAATGTAAATAAAGAAAATATCTAATTTTTAAAAAGAGAGAAAAAAACAGAGGATATAGTTTCAATTATAGTTTCAATGAAGGAGAGAATATTAGGGAAATCCCAGATGAATTAACATTGGAGATTTACTGAGAGGCATCGCATCAGTGAGGAGCATGAGAAACAGAATTGAGATCCCCAGAATCCAGGTGGTTGGATATGGTGACCAACCTGCAAATTCAACTGGAGAAGACAGAGTGAGAAGTTATCTGGAGCAAACCAGGCTAGTGAGACCAGCAGTGTTGGTGAGCTCTGGATTCAACTGAGAGAACTGTTTCAAAGAATAAAATGGAAGGGAAAGAGAATTCTCAACTTCTCTTCTGAGGCCTCTGCATTCCATCACATGCTGAAGTAAGCATTTACATCTCTACACCATGTACACATGAAGAAGACAGAAAAGAGAAAATTGCTTAGAAAGTAAAGATGTGACTTGGATTTATGAAGGGAATTGTTTAGGTTTAGTTGAAAGGATAGATAGATGCTCAAAGTTACACACTATTTGGGCAAGAAGTAGCTATTATTTTTAATAGCTTTTGACAACTTGGTTGGTGATGTCCGTATCAAAACATGAACCATCCTAGTAACTTTGGCTTCATCAGATTTCTCCAGAGTTCCCTGACTTGGTGAGCAGGTCATGGTGGGACAATGAACCATTATCCTCTCCTATACCTCAGGCTTGCCTTGTGTAACTCTCAGACTTCCCATGTTCTTCTTTTTTCCTTCCTTCCTCCCTCCCTCCCTCCTTCCCTCCCTCCCTCCCTCCCTTCCTTCCTTCCTTCCTTCCTTCCTTCCTTCCTTCCTTCTTTCCTTTCTTCCTTTCTTCCTTCCTTTCTCTCTCTCTCTCTCTTTCTCTTTCTCTCTCTCTTTCTTTCTTTCTTTCTTTCTTTCTTTCTTTCTTTCTTTCTTTTTCTTTCTTTCTTTCTTTCTTTCTTTCTTTCTTTCTTCTTGCCTTTCTGTCTTTCTTCCTTTATTTTTGTTCAGATTTATTTATTGCTCTCATGAATATGAGAATGCTATCATTATGCATACCAGTAAACATTATTAGATCCCATAACAGATGATTGCGAACCACTACCTGATTGCTGGAAATTGAACCTAGAACCTCTGGAAGGGTAGACAGTGCTCTTAACGAAGCCATCTGTCTAGCCCCTGCAATGTTTTTCTAATGTGTGTCAACATGAGCACAATATGGGAATGAATGGCTGTTTTGTGTCTGCCACAGTAATTTTAGTTATCCATTTAACCTCACAGTCTTAGAGTGTGGTTCTAACAGTTAATTAGTTAATCTGCTTTGACTCCCAGTGGGTCTCAAGAGCTCTGAGCCTGCCCAAAATCTCTCTGGATTTGCAAATGAAAGACACATGCCAGCTACTTTTAATATGCTTTGACTAGCTCAATGGTTGGGCATTTCTAATCCTCCTCTTGGCTTGCATACATTTTACTCAGGTATTTCTGGCTTAGCACCTGTATTTTATCTTGGCTGCCTTTCTATGTTCTTGGCAACTTCCCACCCCAATACAGGGCCTCATTCCCTTTCCATATACATTGTAGGATGTGTTCTCTCCTGCAGCTCTTAAATCTAATCCTTCTCCCTCCAAGTCATAGCAAATCTTCCCATCCTTTCCTCTCTCTCAGACTTTTGCCCAAGCCATCTAAAATACTGCCTGTCTCCTTGCCCAGACATTGGCTGTATGGCAATTCTTTATTATAAATCAAAGGCAGCTGGAAGCAGAGTCTCTCAGGTCTGGAGCAAGGCTTTTGGGAGCCCAAATAAAGCAAAGCATTAGAACCAATTCCCAACATGTAGTAAGTATTAGTTTGCTTATAATCTTCTAAGATTATCAAGTCTTCCATGTTCTCGATGTCTCAAAGGTAGTATTCACATTCAAATTTGAATTTGAAGTTTGTGTTGCTATGATTGTTCTGACAGTAAGTTAGAGTTTGATTTTTCTTCTCTTTTCTTTTTTTTTGATACTTGTTTGGTTTATACTTATGGGTTTTTGTTGTTGTACATGGTTGTTTTCACTGACATTTTAGGAAAACTTTTAAGATTCTTATATTTCTAGGTTTTAGACTCTTGTCCATTTGTTTATGATCACAGTATTGATGTCACTGGAAATAGATGCCAGTAACACTTATGAAATAATAACACAATCCTGTGAGTTATGTATTTGTCAGAACTTCTCCTGGAATGTATGTTAAAGTGAGAGCTGAGGAGGGGAAATCTTTGGGTAAATACTTTCCTTTCCATTCCTTAGACTTGCATTTGAACAAAAGAATCAACATCAAAAAGCCAGGCATAAAAGACAGAGCCAGGATGAGCCCAGGGTCTTTTAGTTAGCCATACCAATGCTTTTTGAGTGAGTTCTAAACTTGAGAAACTTTATCTCAGAATGAGGGGAGGGCATAAGTGAAGGCTCACTGGGTGGTAAAATTTGCTGTCTGAGATTGGCAACCTGAGTTTCTGAGAAGAAACCAACATGAAGATGGAAGAAGAGAGCACATTCCAAGTGTTATCTCCTTATCTCTACAGTTCCTTCATGTACATCATAGTATGTAGATATAGCACCTACCTTCTGCGCACACATACACACACACAAACACACACANGAGAGAGAGAGAGAGAGAGAGAGAGAGAGAGAGAACAATGAATTTAAAACACTTTTTAGAGCTCACACATTATTTTTGAATTCCACAAGCCAAGAGTAATCATCCTTCAAGTTCTTTACTTTAGTAAGACGAAATTCTGTTCTGAAATCTGAACATGGTAGAAGCAGGATTCCATTTCAACCAAAGACAAATGCACATTCTCTTTTTAACTATTAAAATCCAGTGCCTATGGCTTCTCCAGGGTTAATAGGAGTTTGATGTGTTCCTAATGGGTTTGATTTTTAGATTCCTAAGGCTAGCCCCATGCCTATGCTGATGGCCTTGCATCTGCTGATTTCTACTCTCTGAGAATAAAGCTATTTCAGAATATACATTCACTATTTCCAGAAAAATGCTAGGTAGGGCAGGTTTATAAAAAGAAACCCGTGAGACTTTTATTTCCTTTGTACCAGTATAACTTGGGTGGTTCTAATGGTTATAAATCTGAAAAAATAAAGCATTTGGCTTCTGATTTCCTTCTCCAACATTTAACTTCATGAAAGAATATTTTGGAAGCTTACAAACAATCTGTAAATATATGTGATAGTTCTGAACAAGACTTCAAAGGACCTGTAGGGCTGAAATGATTCCCAGAACAGAAAATCAATTTCCTGTAAAGAGTAAAGAGGCAAAAATTTGAGGCAAACATCAGATATAATTCTAGAGAGTCTATTTTCTGCTTGTTTTCTGAAAGTACAGGCTAACTTTTGGAAATAGATACTTTCACCCTAATTTAATCCATCTGTATTTTGTCATTTACATTGATTATACCAAAGTTTAAATTTTATGAATTGTTTTAGACCTGCTTTTATTCCAAAATATAAGAAGGAAGGAACAAAAGTGTATATATCTACATAATTTGGTTGTAAAATAAGAAATTTCTAAATAAGTAGATAAAGTTAAAACTACACATAAATTCAAGATTAATTTTATTATAACACACCGATACTAACTCTAACAATTAATGGTATTCATTTGAAGAATGATGATACTGGACTGAGAAGCTGGTTCAAGATAAAGTGTTTTCTGTGCAAGTATGGAAACTTGTGTGAGAACTGATAGAGCCACCAAAAGCTGGACACTAAAGTGGACATCTCTAGTTTCAGCATCCTTCTGGTGATATTGGAAGTACACACATCTAAAAGGACAGCTGACTGATATCTGCTGATTGAAAACAACAAAGATACCCTGTCTCAAATCATAACTCAAGTGGGGACTGAACAGATTTCTCAGTAATCAAGATACAATCTCCAAAACACAAGAAAATCAAGAAAAACCAATGCATGGATACTTCATTCCTCCCTATAATAGAGATTAAAATATTCATGGAAGGAGGTGCAGAGACAAAGTTTGGAGCTAAACAAAAGGATGGACCATCCAGAGAATACCCCACCCGGACGGTCCATCACATAATCAGCCACCAAATGCAGACACTACTGCATATGCCAGCAGGATATTGCTGAAAGGACCCTGATATAGCTGTCTCCTGGCAGGCTTTGACAATCCCTGACAAATACAGGAGTGGATGCTCACAACAATCTATAGGGCAGAACACAGGGTTCCCAATGTAGGAGCTAGAGAGTACCCAAGAGCTGTAGAGGTCTGCGACCCTATAGATGGAACAACAATATGAACTAATCAGGACCCCCAGAGCTCATGTCTCTAGCTGCATATGTATTAGAAGATGGCCTAGTTGGCCATTATTCAGGAAGAAAGGCCCTTGGTCTAGCAATGTTTATATGCCCCAGTACAGGGGAATGTCGGGGCCAAATAGTGGGAGGGGGAGGGGAGGGGAGCAGGGCCGGGGGTGAGTATAGGGGAAGAATTTCTTTAATAAAAAAAAAAAAAGAGAGAGAGAGAATACTTGGTCCTCTTTTTAGAGTACTTGGATTTAATTTCTAGCATATTGCTTTACAATTCTAAATCCACCTCCAGAGGATCTAACTCCCTTTTCTGGTCCCCTAAAGAAACAGTATGCATGTAGCTCTCATTAAAACATACATGTAAAATACTCACACACATAAAAATAAAAGTAAAACATTAAAATTATGAAAAGCAGTGATCAACATTGAATTGTCCATTGAAGACAACCCAAGGTTGTCTGTTCACCTTTACATTCACACAGTTATAAGTTCCTTCACATACAGGTATGGATACACTCACCTTGAGGTTAGAAAAATAATTACGGTGCCACTTTGAAATATCTTACATAAAACTTAAAGTGATAAAATGTTTATGTTGCCTCAGCTCAGGAAATTAAAATCAGCCCTCTTCATGCATCGCTGCCTCAATAATACAAGCCCTGCTATGTAAGCCACAGAGGACACGAGAACACTTTCTCTTGCTAGCTCATTTCCTTTCATTGTTCACGCTAGTGGGTCCCTCAGCCACAGTTCTGTAAGTCTTCCTCTGTATTCACCAAGCTCTGGTAAAAGCTTTCACAGGAGAGGAGCTCAGTCAGAGATGCCTAGGAATACTATACATATTCATGCCATAATGGAACTGAAAATTGCTGTGATGGAAACTAGAACTTCTTAACTCCCTTGAAAAGACAGAAGACTGGCTTTCTCCCTGTTTTTATGATAATTTACAGTTAGTCCCATGCAAGTTGTACATTCATCTTTGTACTGCTTTAAATAATGTATCTATTACTTTTTTCATTACAATGATAAATAATTAACAAAAGCAAGGAAAGAAAGGCTAATTTTGGCTCAGTTTGTTGGCACTCTACATCATTGGGTAGAACACATAGTAGTAAGAGTGCAAGGCAGCAGATTGCTTCACATCCAAAGTCAAGAAGTGGAAGGAAGTAGATATTAGTCCTCAGCTTAACTTTTCCTTTTTTTTTTTTTTTTTTTTTTCTGTCTTGTACCCAGATCACAAACTAACAGAGCCAGAATTTACAATGTGCCTTTCCACTTGAATTAGGTCAATCTAAAACCTCACTTGCAGACATTTCCAGATGTGTTTCTAGATCTTGTTAAACTAACAAAATTGACCTTCACAATTAACTGAAGAAAATAGTAGGATACTTCATTGTGGGAACTCACACATAACTGTGGGATAAATTGAGGTAACATGTCTAAAAATCTCCATATTCTGGGAACTCTTCAATGACTGTGAGGCAAAACTTGATTAATTACAAATCCCTTCTCTTGGATATAATCAAGCTGCTATAGTGCAGAATTTACTGTACTCTCATCATGCCTAGAACTGAATGTTTCCCTTTTCAATTTCAGTGTTTGTATCCTCTGCTTCTTGGGATATCTCCCATATTTTTATTCTGTACTCTATGAAGCTATTTGATCTAAGAAACATGTCAAACAGGAAAACGTCCCTGTCTCCCTGACAAGGATTCTTCAAGTTGCACTTGAAGTATGTCCTATGACAGTAGTTGAACAAATCACTTACTTTTATGTCTGATGTTAATCCCTGGTGAGTTAATAAGCCAGTGTATCCCCTGTGTACAGCATGGGCTTCTGGGAGGATATAATCATATGACTGATGTATATTTGAAGTCTAACTTGCTCTGTGTGTTTATGGCAGGATTGCTTATGCAGTGAAAACGAGTACAGACTTACTTAACAAACTGAGCAAAATTGCCAGTTTCACACTTGGATCTTAATTTAACCAGTATCCTTTCTTAGATATAGGATATTTTGACTTACAAATTTGGCAGTATGACAGAAAGGCATGCCATGGTTCTAAAATGTGTTAGGAAGAAAGTCATTTGAGCAGCTAAGTATAGTTTAAACTTGAGTTTTGTCAACTTAATTAACTATATTTTAGAGAAAGTAGATTCAGAATTAAGCCTTGCCACATATGAAGAATTCTCAAAATTATTGGACTTGTCAGCTTTCAGTCAGTAGATTAATACATTTCTTCCACAGAGAAAAAAAAACTAGAGGAGTGTTTTTCTTTCCTGTTTTGCAGAGAAGTGCTGTTTATAAAGCTGCATATATCTTCTTTACATTCTCCTCAAAATAATGGTGTGTGTGTGTGTGTGTGTGTGTGTGTGTGTGTGTGTGTGTGTGTGTGCAAATATGTGTGGACTCAGGCATGCACCAGAGGGTCATCTTTGGTTTGTATCTTAGAAGTTACCTTTCTGAATTTTGTTGTTGTTTAGAGACAGCTCTCTTGTTGTTTTGGCACTTGCACAGCAGGCTGGAATGGCTAGCCAGCAAGTCCCAACTGTCTACCTCTTTTCACCTCCTGAATTCAGGAGTTGTAATTGTAATACTCCTACGTATGGATGTTTTTGCATAGATATGGGGCATTATGCTCAGGAGCTCCGGCTTGCAAGGCAAGCAGTTCCTCACTTATCTATCTCCTCAGGTCTGCACATGTCTTTAGTTCAGATGAATACACCTTCACTTCCCCATCAACTCTCCTTTGAATCAGAAATGCATTTCTTCCATTTTTCCCATCCTAACCAAATTATTCTACTCTGGAATTCACAAATCTTTCATTTTTACATTTCCCCTCTCTTAAAACTTCTGGATACAATATTTGTTCCTCAACAGAAAAGGGTAAGGACCACATCTCCCAACATAGAATAGTTTACATTATACTTGTTCCTTTTTGTACTTGGTACCACTGCTTCACTATTGGTGATAGCAACACTTAAATCCAGCCTGCCTGGTACATTGGGATGATAATTACTTACTTTTTATGGTGTGCAATTCCTGTGCTACACCACAGTGATTGGCACAGCACAAATATTCCCATAAAAAAGATTATAATTGTGTACAAGGCTGATAGTAAATGACTGTTAATGCTTAGCTGTAAAGCAAACATTTATAGCAACCTCTTCTTCTAAGGCTCAGGGATTAAGGATGGAGAGGAATTCTGTGAAACATTGCCCTCTAAATATTACAAGACTGTTGCACACAGAAACTCGCAGTGGCTATAACACTTGCACAGCTTCAATGAAATTAAAATCCCAGCACGCAGTGGTAAAGAACTACATTGATCCTGCACAAACTTAGGAGATATTGTTAATTGATGGTTTCTTGGTGAAGAGAGTCACTGTTTTTCAGTTACAGAAACTGGAAGGTTCCTTATGTAGCATATGGGCAGCACTAACTGGACTCATAGGTAAAAGCATAGTTAAGAAATGGCATGAAGTTTGGAGGAAGATATGTTTGGTGCACTAGAGGAGGTTTCTACATAGGGTTAAGGGGTAAATATGATCAAGATACATTACACCAATACATGGAGAGATTTTCAGAAGATGATACACTGGATAAGACCCTAATGTGTTGGGATGGTGACAAAAAATATTTAATAGACAACAATGTGGATTAAAAGGTACTCACAGGACTAACAAACATGTTCAGGGACCTCAGAGTGGCTTGATCATGCACACACTGAATTTTCATATCTGAGAAGTAAATCCTGGACCACAAGCAGGACACTTCCCACAATGACTGTAAATGTCCTTGCTGGGTTTCTGACATTTTGGGTCTCAAGGAATTGAGAACAGGGCAAAAGAGATGGCTCATTGATCATGTCTACCAGTCCCTCTGAGACTAGTCTGTGAAGATCAGCTCGCAGACTGCAGAGGGTGAGCAGCTGACTGGGACACAGCTTCTGGGAAAGGCAGAAGCCACACTGCTTTTGGGATAGACCTCTTTTTTGAACAGCAGATATCTGGGCATCTTCCTCGCCAGAAGAGACATGGCCACCAAGGAGGGCTGTGAGCCCCAGAGCAGGTAAGGGAGCCATCTTGTCTCCCAAGTCCCACACAGCTTCTGTGACAGGGAGAAGTCACACAGCTTCTGGGACAGACCCCATTTCAGGCTCCAGACATCAGGGCACCTTCCCAACCAGAGGAGAGGTGACCACCTGGGAGGACGCTGACCTCCAGAGCAGGTGAGGAAAACATCTTGAGTCTTGGGTCCCTCCAAGTCCTGTCTGTGAAAGTAAGCACAAAGAGTGCAGGGGCAACCCAACTTCTGGGACAGGCCCTGTTTCGGGCTTTCATCTTCAACCAGGAGGCAAGTCTGAAGGCCAGACCTCTGTGCACCTTCCCTGCAAGAGGAGAGCTTGCCTGAAAAGAGTACTCTGACCACTGAGACTCAGAAGAGAGCTGGACTCCCAGGACAGCTTACAGAGGCTAAGAGAATCACAGGAGGAACAGGCTCTAGCCAGAGACAACTATAACAACTAACTCCAGAGAATAGCAAATGGCGAAAGGCAAATATAGAATCTTACCAACAGAAACCAAGACCACTCACCATCATCAGAACCCAGCACTCCCACCTCAGCCAGTCCTGGATACCCCAACACACCCAAAAGCAAGACTCAGATTTAAAATCATATCTCATTATGCTGGTAGAGGACATGAAGAAGCACCGTAATAACTCACTTAAAGAAATAGAAGAGAACCAAACAGGTGGTGGAATTGAACAAAACGATCCAAGACATAAAAAAAAAAAGTAGAAACAATTAAGAAACCCCAAAGTGAGACAACTCTGGAGATAAAAATCCTAGGAAAGAAATCAGGAACCATAGATGTGAGCATCAGCAGCAGAATACAAGAGATGGAAGAGAGAATCTCAGGTGCAGAAGATTCCATAGAGCACATGGGCACAATAATCAAAGAAAATGCAAAATGCAAAAAGATTCTAATTCAAAACATCCAGGAAATCCAGGACACACTGAGAAGACCAAACCTATGGATAATAGGAGTAGATGAGAATGAAGATTTTCAACTTAAAGGGCCAGCAAGTATCTTCAACAAAATTATAGAAGAAAACTTTCCAAACCTAAAGAAAGACTAATTTGTATAGCCAGTCTATTAGTCTATTGCTTTTTCTATGGAGTAGTTTCAGTCCTTGTGTTGGTTTTTCCCATTATTATCCTTTAAAGGGCTGGATTCGTGGAAAGATATTGTGTGATTTTGATTTTGTCATGGAATACTTTGATTTCTCCATCTATGATATTTGAGAGTTTTGCTGGGTATAGCAGCTTGGGCTGGCATTTGTGTTATCTTAGTGTCTTTATAACATCTGTCCAGGATCTTCTGGCTTGCAAAGTCTCTGCTGAGAAGTCTGGTGTAATTCTAATAGGCTTGCCTTTATATGTTACTTGACCTTTTTTTTTCCCTTACTGCTTTTAATATTCTTTATCTATTTACTGCATTTGTTGTTCTGATTATTATGTGTCCAGAGAAATTTCTTTTCTGGTCCAGTCTATTTGGAGTTCTGTAGGCTTCTTGTATGTTCTTGTCTTTTTTGATAACTTTGGTTTGGAAATCAATTATTTTTTTCGATATTAGACTGGCTACACAAACAAGACCCAACATTTTGTTGTTTACAGGAAACCCAGCTCAGGGAAAAAGACAGACACTACCTCATAGTGAAAGGCTGGAAAACAATTTTCCAAGCAACTGGTCACAAGAAACAAGCTGGAGTAGCCATTCTAATATTGAAAAAAAAAATTTGACTTCCAATCCAAAGTTATCAAAAAAGACAAGGAGGGGCAGTTCATGCTCATCAAAGATAAAATCTACCAAGATGAATTGTCAATTCTGAATATCTATGCTCCAATTGCAAGGGCAGCCACATTCATTAAAGAATCTTTAGTAGAGCTCAAAGCACACATTGTACCTCACACAATAATAGTGGGAGATTTTAACACCCCAGTTTCACCATTGGTCAGATCCTGGAAACAGAAACTAAACAGAGACACATGGACACTAACATAAAGTATGAAACAAATGGATTTAATAGTTATCTACACAGCATTTTATCCTAAAAGGAAGAATATAACTTCTTCTTCTAAGAACCACGTGGTACCTCCTCCAAAATTGAGCATATAATTGGTCACAAAATAAGCCTCAATGGAAACAAAATTATTGAAATTATCCCATGAATCCTATCAGATTACCACAGACTAAGGCTGATCTTCAATAACAGCATAAGTAATAGAAAGCAAGCATTCTCATGGAAACTACACAACACTCTACTCAATGATAGCTTGGTCAAGGAAGAAATAAAGAAAGAAATTAAAGACTTGTTAGAGTATAATGAAAATGAAGCCTCAACATACCAAAACTTATGGGATACAATGAAGGCAATTTTAAGAAGAAAAGTTATAGCCCCAAGTGCCTCCAAAAAGAAACTAGAGAGAGTATACACTAGCAACCTGACAGCACACCTAGAAGCTCTAGAACGAAAGGAAGAAAATTCACCCAAGAGGAGTAGACAGCAGGAAATAATCAAACTCAGGGCTGAAATCAACCAAGTAGAAACAAAAAGAACTATTCAAAGAATCAACCAAACGAGGAGTTGGTTCTTTGAGAAAATCAACAAGATAGATAAATCCTTAGCCAGACTAACTAGAGGGCACAGGGACAGTATCTTAATTAACAAAATCAGAAATGAAAAGGGAGACATAACAAGAGACATGAGGAATTCCAAAACATCATCATATCCTACTACAAAAGGCTATACTCAACCAAAGTGGAAAACCTGGATGAAATGCACAACTACCTAGACAGATACCAGGTACCAAAGTTAAATCGGGATCAGATTAATGATCTAAACAGTCCCATTGCCTCTAAAGAAATAGAAGCAGTCATCAATAGTTTCTCAAACAAACAAACAAACAAACAAACAAACAAACAGCCCAGGACCAGATGGGTTTAGTGCAGAGTTCTCTCAGACCTTCATAGAAGACCTAATTCCAACTCTCCTCAAACTATTCCACAATATACAAACAGAAGTTACTCTACCCAATTCATTCTATAAACCCACAATTACTCTGATACATAAACCATATAAAGATGCAACAAAGAAAGAGAACTTCAGACCAATTTCTTTGATGAATATCGATGCAAAAGTACTCATTAAAACAATACTCATTAAAAAACAATAAATATATGAAATTCCTAGGCAAATGGATAGATCTGGAGGCCATCATCCTGAGTGAAGTAACCCAATCACAAAAGAACTCACATAACATGTACTCACTGATATGTGAATATTAGCTCAGAAACCTAGACTACCCAAGATACAATTTACAAAACACATGAAACTCAAGAAGAAGGAAGATCAAAATGTGGACACGTCACCCCTTCCTAGAATTAAGAACAAAGCACACATTGAAAGAGTTACAGAGATCATGTGTGAAGCTGAATCCAAAGGATGGACCCAATGACTGCAGCTGCCAGGGATCCATCCCACTG
>LR750101.1:720812-768310 GCA_902729485.2 Mus minutoides | reverse complement strand
GAACACAGGGTTCCCAAGGAAGGAGCTAGAGAAAGTACCCAAGGAGCTGAAGGGGTCTTCAACCCTATAGGTGGAAGAATAACATGAACTAACTAGTACCCCCTGAGCTCATGTCTCTAGTTGCATATATAGAAGAGGATGGCCTAGTTGGCCATCATTGGGAAGAGAGGCCCCTTGGTCATGCAGACTTTATATGCCCGAGTACAGGGGAATGCCAGGGCCAAGATGTGGGAGTGGGTGGGTAGGGGAGCAGGGCCAGGAGGGGGGAGGGTATAGGGAACTTTCTGGATAACACTTGAAATGTAAATGAAGAAAATATCTAATAAAAGTTGGAAAAAAATTAAATAGGGGGCTGGTGCGATGGCTCAGTGGGTAAGAGCACCTGACTGCTCTTCTGAAGGTCCTGAGTTCAAATCCCAGCAACCACATGGTGGCTCACAACTATCTGTAAGGAGATCTGACTCCCTCTTCTGGAGTGTCTGAAGACAGCTACAGTGTACTTACATATAATAAATAAATAAATCTTTAAAAAAATTTTTAAAAAAGTGGGAGAAAAAAAAATCCTCACAAAGCAAATCCAAGAACACATCAAATCAATCATCCACCATGACAAAGTAGACTTCATCCCAGGGATGCAGGGATGGTTTAATATATGGAAATCCATCAATGTAATTCACTATATAAACAAACTCAAAGACAAAAACCCCATGATCATCTCCTCAGATGTTGAGAAAGCATTTGACCAAAGCCAACACCCAATCATGATAAAAGTCTTAGAAAAAACAGGAATCCAAGGCCCATATCTAAACATAATAAAAGCAATCTAAAGCAAATTAGTAGCCAACATCAAACTAAATGGAGGGAAACTTGAAGCAATCCCACTAAAATCAGGGACTAGACAAGGATGCCCACTTTCTCCCTATCTATTCAATATAGTACTTGAAATCCTATCCAGAGCAATTCTACAACAAAAGGAGGTCAAGGGGATACAAATTGGAAAGAAAGAAGTCAAAATATCACTATTTGCAGATCATATGATAGTATATATAAGTGACCCCAAAAATTCCAGGAGAGAACTCCTAAACCTTATAAACAGCTTCAGTGAAGTAGCTGGATATAAAATTAACTCAAACAAATCAATGGCATTTCTCTACACAAAGAATAAACTGGGTAAGAAAGAAATTAAGGAAACAATACCCTTTACAATAGTCACAAATAATATAAAATACCTTGGTGTGACTCTAAATAAGGAAGTGAAAGACCTGTATGATAAGAACTTCTAGTCTCTGATGAAATTGAAGAAGATCTCAGAATATGGAAACATCTCCCATGCTCATGGATTGGCAAGATTAATATAGTCAAAATGGCTGTACTGCCAAACGCAATCTACAGATTCAATGCAATCCCCATCAAAATTCTAACTCAATTCTTCATTGAGTTAGAAAGGGCAATTTGCAAATTCATTCGGCATAATAAAAAAACCTAGGATAGCAAAAACTATTCTCAACAATAAAAGAACCTCTGGGGGAATTACCATGCCTGACATTAAGCTGTACTACAGTGCAATTGTGATAAAAACTGCATTTTACTGCTACAGGGACAGACAGGTAGCTCAATGGAATAAAGAACCATAAATGAACCCTCACACCTATGGTCACTTGGTCTTTGACAAGGGAGCTAAAACCATCCAGTGGCAAAAAGACAGCCTTTCAACAAATGGTACTGGAAGAATTGGAGAATGCGAATTGATCCATTCTTATCTCCATGTACAAAGCTCAATTCTAAGTGTTCAAAGAACTCTACATAAAACCAGAGACACTGAAATTTATAGAAAATAAAGTGGGGAAAAGCCTCGAAAATATGGGCACTGGGGAAAAATTTCTAAACAGAACAAAAATGGCTTGTGCTGCAAGATCAAAAATTGACAAATTGGACCTCATGAAATTGCAAAGCTTCTGTAATTCAAAAGACTCTGTCAATAAGACAAAAAGGCCACCAACAGATTGGGAAAGAAATTTTGCCAATCCTAAGTCTGATAGGGGAACTAATATCCAATATATACAAAGAGCTCAAGAAGATCGACTTCAGAAATTCAAGAAACCCCATTAAAAAATGGTGTATAGAGCTAAACAGAATTCTCAAGTGAGGAATACCAAATGGCTAAGATAAAAAATTCAGGTAACAGAAGATGCTGGCAAAGATGTGGAGAAAGAGGAACACTCCTCCATTGTTGGTAGGATTGCAAGCTGGTACAACCACTCTGGATATCAGTCTGGTGGTTCCTCAGAAAATTGGACATAGTACTACTGGAAGATCCAGCAATAACTCTCCTGGGCTTATACCCAGAAAATATTCCAACTGGTAATAAGAACACATACTCCACTATGTTCATAGCAGCCTTATTTATAATAACCAGAAGCTGGAAAGAACCTAAATGTCCCTCAAGAGAGGAATGGATACAGAAAATGTGGTACATTTACACAATGGAGTACTACTCAGCTTTTAAAAACAATGAATTTATGAAATTCTTGGGCAAATGGATATATCTCGAGGATATTATCCTTAGTGATGTTATCCAATCACAAAAGAAGTCACTTGATATGCACTCACTGATAAGTGGATATTAGCACAGAAACTTAGAATACCCAAGATACAATTTTTAAAACACAAGAAAATCAAGAAGAAGAAAGACCAAAGTGTGGATACTTCATTCCTCCTTAGAATAGGGAACAAAACTCCCATGAAAGAAGTTACAGTGACAAAGTTTGGAGCTAAGACGAAAGGATGGACCATCCAGAGACTGCCGCACCTGGGGATCCATCCCATAATCAGCCACCAAATGCAGACACTATTGCATATGCAAGCAAGATTTTACTGAAAGGACCCTAATATAGTTGTCTTTCTTGAGACTATACCAGTGCCTGGAAAATACAGAAGTGGATGCTTACAGTCATCTATATGATGGAACACAGGGTCCCCCAATGGAGGAGCTAGAGAATGTACCCAAAGAGCTGAAGAGTTCTACAACCCTATAAGTGGAACAATAATATGAAATAACCGGTACCCCCAGAGCTCTTGTCTCTAGATGCATATGTAGCAGAAGATGGCCTAGTAGGCCATCACTGGGAAGAGAGGCCCCTTGATCTTGCAAACTTTATATGCCCCAGTACAGGGAAATGCCAGTGCCTAGAAGTGGGAGTGGGCGGGTAAGGGAGCAAGGGGGCCATACAGGAAACCTTAGGGATAGCATTTGAAATGTAAATAAAGAAAATATCTAATAAAAAAAGAGAGATGATTCATAAGTTATAGGCACATACTGTACTTGCATAGGTACAAAGTATGGTGGCTACCATAACCTAAGTCTGATGGCTCACAGCTACCTATAACTCCACCTTCAGCGTAGCCAATGCTCTCTTGTGACCTCTGAGGGTAGTAAAGTCATGTTCCCAAAACAATATTTAGGAACACACTTGTACAAATAATTTAAGAATAAAAATAACCAGGCATGGAAACACAAACCTTTAACTCCAACACTCAAGAGGCATAGGCAGGTGAAAGTTTGAATGTTCAAGTCTAGTCTGAACTAAGTAAGGCGGGGTTCCTTGACAGCCAGGGGTACATATTGTTGACCATTTCTTAAAAGAAAATTGATGAAAATTAAACATTTGAATGAACCTTAACTGAAATAATAGAAATGATAAAACCTAGCCACTTAGAATAGGATGTTCACATAAAATACAGTTAAATTTCAGATAAATAAGTGGTGCTCATTTTAAGAATAATCCTTATTTAAATCTTCTCTGGGGAATATACATAGTACAAAATGAAATATTTATTGCTACTCTGAAATTCAATTTTCAATAGGATTCATACATGTTTATGCACTAAAATCCCCCTGCTTTGTTCTGTTGGCACTATAGAGGGTGAATTGAAGAAGAAAGTCCAATTTGAAGGATGAGTTGTTAACATGCAGAATCACATGAGCTGAGGTTGGTGTTCAGGAATTTAATTCTTTTGTTGCCAGGACACAAAGAGGTAAAAACCTGCAGAGAAAGGCTATTTTTAGGTCTTGTTCTGAAGTCAGCAGATATTTTAGGATGAATAGATGGTGTTAGTGTTCTAGTACTCTAACCCTAGTTATATGATGGAGACATCTGTCCCTCTGATAAATAGATGCATACCTGCCTGTCTGCTCTACAAACTGTGGTGTAAATTGTTTTATGAGAGTGCCTAGGATACAAGGGCTCAGTGATTCTCTTGTATCTTGGGCCTAAGCTATCAAACACACACAAATGTTATTGTTAGTTTAATATTTCCAAGTCTTCACATAAATATTACTTCAATCACTTTATGTCAAAGGACATTAATGTTTAAATCAAAATATCAGAGAAGGAAATTGGTAAAATTAAGTACTCTGATTTCTTTCCCCTAATATGTGCTCTTTATTATTCTAATGCCATCAAAAGCTATGCATTTCCCAGCAGAAGTCCCACTGCCTAAACTTCACTCTTCAGCTATTCATTGTCAGCATAACTCAGCCTGGTGTATGGCTTATTTCTCAGGGTTTGCTTGGTTTATCTTTTGTATTCACACTAAATTGAAATTACAAGAATAGGGAGTGAGGAATGAATGCCTTGTTCTAAGAAAGCTCTATTTAATCTTCCTGGGCATTGGGCATAGAATATTTGATTGACAGATTAGCATTGACAGCTAGGAAATAGGACAGAAATCTTGGTTCATGAGGCACCTTATACACTTTGGAACCCCCTGAGGCCCCTTTTTTTTCTGTGCCTTGAGGAACCATATGGAAGTGTGATCACACAAGCAAAACATACTCAAAACTATAGAACCAGGACTCTTTGGAGGGTGTTATGTTCAGCCTAATGATAGTACAGAATGAAACATAAACCACACTAAAGAGACATAATTTTAACATTGTTTGATTAGATAAAAGGTGTCAACTAACAGTAAGTCACATACTATTTTAAGAACAGCCCCAATACAAGGACTTAGTGGATTTTCTTGGGTCTCAGATCTAAGTTCTCAAACACGCACCATCTCAGAGAGATGTCTCAGAATATTAAGAGCACTACTCTTGCAAAGGACTGAAGTTCAGACCCCAGGACCCATGTCAGGTGGATCACAACTGTAACTGTGGCTCCAGGGGATCTTTCGCCCACCACTGGCCTCTGAGGGCATCTGTGTATGCATGAAGCACCTTCACACACACACACACACACACACACACACACACACACACACACACACACACACACAAATGAAAATATAAATACATTTTTACGTATTCTTTTCTCATACCATTCATCCCAACAGAAGTTTCTCCTTTCTCCACTTTTTCTAGTATCTTCCTCTCCCCCAGATCTTACTGCTTCTCTATTTCCCTTTAGAAAAGATCAGGCTTCCCAGGTATATCAACCAAGCACAACATAACAAATCCTCATATAAAGGCTGGAGGAGGCAACCAATTAAGATGAAAAGGCTCCCTAGAGTAGACAAAAGAGTCAGGAACAGCTTTACTCCTACAACTAGGAATTCTACAAAACCCCAAGCTAAGCAATCATATCATACATGTAGAGGACCTAGTCCAGACCAGTGCAGTCTCCCTTACATCTACTTCAATCTCTGTGAGCACCTGAGTCCTGATTAGTTGATTTGGTAGGCTGTGTTCTCTTGACCCTTCTAGCTCCTGCAATCCTTCCTCCTCCTTTTCTGTGGAGTATCCTAAGTTCTTCATAATGCTTGGCTCTGAGTCTCTGCATCTGCTCCCATCTTTGCTAAGTAATGCTTCTTTGAAAACATTTGGGCTAGGCACCAATCCGTGAATAGAGCAGAATAGCAAAATATCTTCAGGACCTTTTCTTTCCTTTTTTCTTTTCTTTTCTTTTCTTTTTTCTTTTCTTTTCTTTTCTTTTCTTTTCTTCTCTTCTCTTCTCTTCTCTTCTCTTTTCTGTTCTTTGCTTATCCTTTCTCCTTTCCTTTTCCTTCCTTCCTTCCTTTCTTCCTTCCTTCCTTCCTTCCTTCCTTCCTTCCTTCCTTCCTTCCTTCCTTCCTTCCCCCCCCCAATCTTATCCCATTCTACCCTACGTCTTTGTGCTTTTCAGGTTCCAATTGCTGGCAATCCATCATAGACTCCCTCCTGTGGCATGGACTTCAAGTTAGATCAGTAATTGGTTGGCCATTCCCACAAATTCTGGGCCACCATTGCCACAGCCTATCTTGCAGGAAAGTCAGGTTGTAGATGGAGGGTTTCTTATTTGGGTTGATGCCATCTATATATATATGTGTGTGTGTGTGTGTGTGTGTGTGTGTGTGCACATGAGTGTATGTGTGGTGTGTGTGTGCGTGTGTGTGTGTGTGGTATATATGCATATGTATGTGCATACACACACACATACACACAAGACACCACAAATTGTGTCTTTATGCTACTATTTTTGATCAGTGTAATCCTTCATATATATATATATATATATATATATATATATATATATATATATATATATATATATATATAGAGAGAGAGAGAGAGAGAGAGAGAGAGAGAGAGAGAGAGATTTTATCCCTATCTGCCTTCCCATGATGCCATTCTCAGTGATTGGCTCCTTTTTGGATATTTTGAATTCAGTGTTCCTCAGCTACTGTCTGGGTTCTGTACTATGCTAGGATGAATTGTGTAAGTGCAGTCTTTCAACTTTGCTCAACTTGCTCAACATTATGAGTAGTTGCACTGTATTCATGAATACATTCAATATAAATCCTACTATATGTTAACATTAGGCAAGTTATATATTCTTCTAAATAAAATGTGTACAAAATCTGTTCTATATGTTTTGACTGTTAAGTCACCTATACTACATAGTTCAGTGTTACTTTTAGAAGCAGATAATTTACCCTTTTATCTACTTTTCTATACTTATAAAATGTAAACAAGATACTTATTCAAGATTAAATATGTCAAAAGTAATTATTTATGAAAGCTGATCAATCTTATATACATGATTGTGATTGTTCATGTATATGTTTGTTTATGTGCACATGTACATTAACAGGACCACAATGGGTGTTTTTTTTTCTATTCTTCTTCTTTTTTTTTTTTTTTGATCAGATTCTTTACACCTTGTTTATTGAGATAGGTTTGTTTTTTTGTTTTGTTTTGTTTGTTTTGGGGGGGGTTGTTTGTTTTGCGGGGGTTGATACTGGCTTCAGATGTGTAGATAAGTTTGTCTTGGCAACATGCCTGGGGAACTGCTTGTCTCTGTCTCCCCAGCATTGAGATTACAAGTGTCTAGTCCCATGCCTGGATACCTTTATGTGAGTTTTCAGGACTGGGCTCTAGTCTAGGTGCTTTCAAGGCCTGAACTTTTCTAATTGAATCATTTTCTCAACCTGTGAGGCTGCAAATATAGTTGTAAGCACATTGCTTGGTGGCATTTATGCTGGACATGTATACATGCATATTATTAATCAGTCTCCATCTTCAGCAATGCATAAGTACATGATAACATTCAATATTTTCTATTAAACTCATTACCAAAGTGTTCTAATAGACTTGTCTTCCTGCTAGCTGTGTTAAACTTTATTTGTAAGATGATATTTTCAATTTTCATAAAGTACCTGCTACAGTTTCATTTGTCACAATTAAATCTGCCAAGTCAAATAAAATTTACAAACTTGTGGGACCTCTGGGGTCCTCCTATAAAGTCAAATTTCAACCATTTTCCTCTTTCTCTGCTTCATTCAACTGTAGAAGAATTGTTCCCTCATTTAACTAATGAGAACACAGCACATAACTCATGTGTAGTACACTCTTGGGTTATTTCTCTTCCCCCTGCTAAAAGTGTCCATTGGCTTCAAGACAAATGCTGTCTTTGAAGGTGGAGAAGGAAGAAATGTCAGGGACAAGTTTAGGTTCTTACAGTTAGGAGGTAAAAAGTAGATAATGAAAATAATGAAAGCATTTGATGAACTATAAGTCAGTAACAAGCTTGCTATATAAACATAAAGACTCAAGATTAAATTCCCTGATAAAACAGCTTTGCAGGCCTGCCTCTGTAATCCCAGCACTCTTACAGAGTGATGGGAAACAGAGGCAGCTGATTTCCTGGAAGCTTCAAGGCCAACTATCCTGTACTTAAATGAAATCCTTTTGCAAATAAGGTGGAAGGTTGGATTGACCCTTGAAGCTGGCCTCTGACCTTCACACACCATTGTATGTACTCAGATATACTCTCACACACAAACATACACAGCTGCACATGCACATCATATTTATAAATAGAGAAACACTGACACAGTGTTAAAAGGAAAGGATTGAGTTGTCCAGATCTCAGCAGGACACTTTCATGTCCTTCATCCCTGCTTTCCCTTACTCAGTTAATCGGGACCCATAAAAAAGAGGCAAAACCTAGCAAAGGAGAAGGCGGGGGCGAGAGAACCTTGAGAAAAGTAGTTCTTATATGTTGCTGGATGCTTGCATTACAGCACACATTGTCTCTTTGTGCTTCTATTTTTGATCAGTGTTATCCTTAAAGTATACCTATAATGGATAAAAAGCAACATCTATTAGCTACCTGCTCAGAAAGCATGCTTCAAAGCAATGGGCCCTTAAAGCAGAGGAGTCAGGACTTTTTCTGATGTCAAAGCTTAGATTTACAACATTCGATCAGCACTTCCATTTTGGAGAACAGAGTCTCAGAAAAGGCAGTTATTTCAACAGAAGCTGGTAAGGAAGACTACAATAATAAATCAACATCTCTGGGAGTTCATTAGAACCTATGTGTCACAGTTATGAAGAAGTGAACAGTTGGTGGTAGCCTGCTGAGCACCAGTAAGATGAACTTGGGATGTGAAGGATGGTATAAATTAAGGATAGTTAGCCATCTACCTCAGTATGTCTCAAATATGAACTGGTGAGCAGTCCTCACAGTAACTTTCATAGGTATCTCAGGGTCTTATATATTTATTCATGTCCATAGCTTTTATCATGGCTTCTGACCTGTAGTATGTTCACAGCTGACTGAAAATAATTACTCAGTTAGACTTGGTTGTGTGTGTTAGCTACTTTATGTCACTTGATAAAGGCTAGGATTATCAGGAATTGAGAAAAATAATTGAGAAAAAAATTTTTTCATAAAACTGTGTTTTAGGCAACCCTGTAGGACATTTCTTAATTTGAGACTTATGGGATGATAGTTCACCTCATTTTGGGAGGACCCAAATCTGCACTGATAGTCCCATGTTCTATAAGAAAGTAGGCTGAGCAAGCCATTAGGAATAAGCCATTAAGTATAACTTCTTATGGTCTGTGCAACAGCTTCTGCCTCCTGGTTCTGTTCTGTTTGAGTTCCTGTCATAACTTGCTTCAATGATAAACAAGTGATGTGGGGACATAAACCAAATAACCCTTTTTCTTCCCATCTTGCTTCGGTCATGGTGTTTCATCACAGCAAGAGTAACCCAAGACACCCTGCTTCAAGTTAGGCTTCCCTTCCTGCTTTGCATGTAACTAAATTTATTTGAAGAAGGGGCCTGATTTTTATCCACAATCTGAAATAAGGTTAGATGCAGCTGGAAGAGTAAATAATCAATGGATGGTTTGTTTGTTGGTTGGTTGGTTTGTTTGTTTGTTTAGCAGTAGGGTAGTCTGCATCAGACTCTCACCCAGATTAGATAAGTATTTTGCAACAGAATCATTATTAGCACAGTGTGTGTGTGTGTGTGTGTGTGTGTGTGTGTGTGTGTGTGTGTGTGTATGTGTGTGTTGTACTACTTCTGTGTCAGTGTGTACATGTGGGGGCTATTGTATTATGAGCATGTGTGTGTAAACACTTTACCACTGGGCCATCATCTTTTGTCATTATTCTTTTTTTATATTTATTTATTTATATTTATTTATCTTTTTTTTCTTATTTGTTTGTTTGTTTGGTTGGTTTGGTTTTTCGAGACAGGGTTTCTCTTTATAGCCCTGGCTGTCCTGGAACTCACTTTGTAGACTAGGCTGGCCTGGAACCCAGAAATCTGCCTGCCTCTGCCTCCTGAGTGCTGGGATTAAAGGCTTGCGCCACCATGCCTCTCCTTCAACCCTCTGACTATTCCACATCCCATACCTCCTGCCTACCCTACCTCGGTCTCCATGAAGATGTCCCCACCCCAACCCACATCCCACCAGACCTCTAAACTACCTGGGGACTCCAGTTTCTTGAGGATTAGGTGCATCTTCTCTGACTGAACCCAGAACTGGTAGTTCTCTGCTGTATATGTGTTGGGGGTCTGCTTTCAGGTGGTGCATACTGGCTGGATTGGAGGTCCAGTGTTAGAGAGATTTTGGGGGTCCAGGTTAATTGATACTGCTGGTCCTCCTTCAGGGTTGCTGTCCTCCTCAGCTTCTTCCAGCTTTTCCCTAATTCAACCACAGGGGTCAGCTGCTTCTGTCAATTGGTTGGGTACAAATATCTGCGTCTTACTCTTTCAGCTGCTTGTTGTGATCACAATAGGTCCCTTTTTGTGAGTGCAACATAGCCTCAGTAAGTGTCAGGCCTTGGGACCTCAAGTTGAGCTGGATCCCACTTTGGGCCTGAAGCTGAACATTTTTCTCAGGCTCGTCTCCATTTCCATCCCTGCAATTCTTTCAGACAAGAATAATTATTTGTCAGAATTTTGACTGTGGGATGGCAACCCTCTCTCTCACTGGATGCCCTCTCTTCCTGCTGGAAGTGGGCTCTATAAGTTCCCTGTCCCTACTATTGAGAATTTCATCTAAGGTATCTCCCTTTGAGCTCTGAGAGTCTCTTATCTCCCAAGTCTCTGGTGAGTTCTGGAAGGTCCCACAACCTCCTACCTCCCAAGGTTGCCTGTTTCCATTCTTTCAGCTGGCCCTCAGGGCTTCTGTCCTTTTCCCTCACCAATACCAAATCAGGTTCCCCTCTTTCCCCAAGCCCCTATCACTTTCACTCTCAGGTTCCTCCCCCTCTCCCCTTTGTGGTTGCTTTCTTCTGCCCAAGTGAGACTGAGGCATCCTCACTTGGGCCCTTCAGCTTCTTGACCCTTTTAAGTCCTGTGGACTGAATCTTGGGTATTCTGTCCTTTTTTTTTTTTAATGGCTAATATCTACTTATTAGAGAGTACACACCATGCACCATGCATGTAATTTTGGGACTGAGTTAACTCACTCAGGATGATACTTTCTGTAAAACTCAAGATGTCCTCTTTTCTTTCTTTCTTTCTTTCTTTCTTTCTTTCTTTCTTTCTTTCTTTCTTTCTTTCTATCTTAGATATTTTGTATATTTACATTTCAAATACTATCCCAAAATTTCCCTGTACCCTCCTGCCGCGCCCCCCCCCCCCCGCGCCCTGCTCCCCTACCCACCCACTTTCACTTCTTGGCCCTGGCGATCCTCTGTATTGGGGTATATAAAGTTTGCAAGACTAAGGGGCCTCTCTTCCTAATGATGGCCATCTTCTGCTACATATGCATCTGGAGACACGAGCTCTGGGGGTACTGGTTAGTTCATATTATTGTTCCACCTATAGGGTTGCATACCCCTTCAGCTCCTTGGGTACTTTCTCTAGGTCCTCTATTGGGGGCTCTGTGTTCCATCCAATAGCTGACTGTGAGCATCCACTTCTCTTTTTGCCAGGCACTGTCATTGCCTCACAAGAGAGAGCTATATCAGGGTCCTTTCAGCAAAATATTTCTGGCATATTCAATAGTGTGTGTGTTTGGTGGCTGATTATGGGATGGATCCCCAGGTGTGGCAGTCTCTGGATGGTCCATCCTTTCATCTTAGCTCCAAACTTTGTCTCTGTAATTCCTTCCATGGTTGTTTTGTTCACAATTCTAATAAGGGGATACAGAAAATGTGGTACATTTACACAATGGAGTACTACTCAGCTATTAAAAACAATGAATTTATGAAATTCCTAGGCAAATGGATGGATCTGGAGGGTATCATCTTGAGTGAGGTAACCCAATCACAAAAGAAGTCACTTGATATGTACTCACTGATAAGTGGATATTAGCCCAGAAACAGAATACCCAAGATACAATTTGCAAAACACATGAAACTCAAGAAGAATGAAGACTAAAATGTGGACACTTCCTTCCAGTTTTGTGCTTCCTCCCTATACCACAAAGAAAAGCAGCCAGTGCCTATGAGCACTCTCTCATAGCACTCTAATGAGTTCTTCAAGTCAGGCGTTCACTTCTACTCAACTTCACTTCTGGAGAACTGAGGGGGAATCAAAATTTCTATGACTGGTTGAGGAAGGGCAAAATTAAATCTCCACTCCAGTTAGAAAAGTAGAGATAAAATCTGCATGACTTAGTTCAATGTATTAGTTTTCACTTGTTTTGCAAGACTGTTTTTTCCAAAATACTCTTTTGGATAGGATTTACCTTCTTTTGCCTCACAATTCATATGTTATTAAAGACCACATTGCTATGTCTGTCTGAATAGTAATATAGTATGAGTCATTATTAGCATAACAGGGAGCAATAATCTGTATGAGCAAACTTCTAGGGTAGTCAGCAGGGAAGTACAAAAGCAAGGAACTGTTTCATGAGTCAAATGTAATGATGGGTGAAGGAGTCTAGAAAAATGTTTCAGTCACTACTGCAGTTGTCTTAGAATCAAAAGGACCCAAATCAGAGCTCATGGCCAAAAATAAAAATAAGAAATAAAATAAAACTGACATGACTGTGTGAATCTATAATTCTAGCACTGAGGAGAGGCAGCAGAGACAAGATGGGCCCTGGAGCTTGCTAGCAGGCAGCCTAGAAAAACTCACAAGCTCCATGTTCTGTGAGAGATTTTGTCTCAGTAAAATAGAGTGAAAAACTGTTAAAAGGACATGAGTTAGCCTCTGTAATCTAAATTCATCTTCACAAGGATGAATTCACACATATGAATACATATTCAAACATATACAACACACACACACACACACACACACACACACACACACACACGTGTACAAATCTTATAAGGGATGCAGATATGAACAATATCTAGCAATGGGTAACTTCACATATATCTTGAGGGGATAGCTGGGCTTACAAGATGGCCATACAAAATACTTATGGGATCAAGTGTCCTATTTTAAAAGCAAATATTCTGTAAGCTTAAAAATAATTCATTCCATGATTATCCATGAATAAAAGCTATTTGTCCTGAGAAAAACAGAGCTCAATCAACAGAATCTTGGTCTTAGCAAAAAGAAATACAAATGGAATTTGCTCCTAGTGTTTACTTCTCTCAACTGGTCTCTTCATATTTACTGAGTTAGAGTACAGTAGTTGCGTGTGCTACCATCAAGGCCATTCCTAATGAGTGATACACCACCAACAACAGGAGTTATCAGTAGGTTACATATATCTATAGGTATTTTTTTTTTTGCTTTTTTTTTTTTTTTTGAGACAGGGTTTCTCTGTGTAGCTCTGGCTGTCCTGGAACTCACTCTGTAGACGAGGCTGGCCTCGAACTCAGAAATCTGCCTGCCTCTGCCTCCTGAGTGCTGGGATTAAAGGCATGCTCCACCACGCCTGGCTTTTTTTTTTTTTTTTAATCTATAGATATTTTATGATAAGTATTTTCTCCAACTGTCCTTATCTGTGTAGACTGTTAACTGTTATATTTTCTGACACTGTACTTTTTGGTAAAATATTCTGTGCTTAGCATTGTATGCTGGTTTATGCCTTTAATCCCAACACTCAGGAGATGGAGGCAGGTGAATATCTGAGTTTGAGGCTGGCCTTGTCTACAGAGTGAGTTCCAGAACACCCATAGCTATTCAGAGAAACTGGATCTTAAAAAAGGAAGCAGGCAAATAAACAAACAAATAGTCAATGTTTTATTCATTGCTATTAGAAAATATCTAACAAAATCACTTAAGGAAGCAGCATTTCTTGTGGCTCACATTTTGAGGGCACTGCTCAACTTGGTGGATAAGGTATGGGACTAGGATATGGTACAGCTGCCCAAGCGGCATCCAGAAGGAGGAGGCAGATATAGATGCATGCTCATGCTCAGCTAAGTTGTTCCTTTGCATTCAGTCCAGAATCTTAGTCCATTCAAGATGCTGCCCACATTTAGAGTAAGTCTTCCCACTGCAACTAATACAGTCTAGACATGTGAAGGAGCCTTTAGATCCTGTCAGCTTGACAATAGTAGCCATCAAGAAATGACTCTAGCTGCTTTAGCTTGTACTCTGAATATTTCATCTTCTTACTGAACATCTTGCTGCCAGCCCAACATTCATGCACAGAGTTTATTGGAAACTGGGTTAGTTTAATACACATTTATGCATTTTAGTGGCTAGTATCTTATTTTTGCCTGTATCTTCTCATGTGTTTAAGAACAGATCCAAATAGGTGTCTATATTTTCTGACTGAAGTCTAACAATTATTTGAACTACTGCAATCATTCTGGAAATCAGTTTGATAATTCCTCAGAAAATTGGACATAGGACCAGAGGACCCAGCAATACCATTCCTAGGCATATACCGAGAAGATGCTCCAACATGTAATAAGAACACATGCTCCACTATGTTCATAGCACCCTTATTTATAAAATCAAGGAGCTGGAAAGAACTCAGCTGCCCCTGAACAGAGGAATGGATTAAAAAAAAATGTGGCACATTTATAAAATGGAGTACTACTCAGCAATTAAAAACAATGAATTTATGAAATTCTTAGGCAAATAGATGGATCTTTCGGATATCATCCTGAGTGAGGTAACCCAGTCACAATAGAACACACATGATATGCACTCACTGATAAGTGGATATTACCCAGAATCTCAGAATTCCCAAGATACAAGTCACAAACCACATGAAACTCAAGAAGAAGCAAGACCAAAGTGTGGGCACTTCAGTCCTTCTGAAAAGGGGGAACAAAATAGCCATGGAAGAAGTTACAAAGTATGGAACAAGACTGAAGGAATGACCATCTAGAGACTGCCCTGCCTGGGGATCAATCCCATAAACAACTACCAAACACAGATACTTTTGTGGGTGCCAGCAAGTGTTTGCTGTCAGGAGCCTGTTATAGCTGGCTGTATCCTGATAGGCTCCACAAGTGCATGTCAAATACAGAGGAGGATCCTTGCAGTACTATTGGACTGAGCACAGGGTCCCCAGTAAAGAAGCTATAGAATGGACCAAGGAGCTGAAGGGTTAGCAGCTCTATAGGAGGAACAACAATAGGAAGTAACTAGTATCCCCAGTGATCCCAGGGACCAAAGAAAACACATGGTGGGACTCATGGCTCCAATTGCATAAGTAGCCAAGGATGACATACTCTGTCATCAATGGGAGAAGAGGCCCTTGGTCCTCTGAAGGCTCTATGCCCCATTGTAGGGGTATAAAAGGGCCAAGCACTGGGTTTGGGTAGGTTTGTGAGCAAGGTGATAGGGGAGGGGTATAGGGAGTTTTCAGAGGGGAAACCAGGAAAGGGGACAACATTTGAAATGTAAATAAAATAAATATCTGTTCGATGTCAGCCTGGTCTACAAAGTGAGCTCCAGGAGAGCCAGGACTATACAGAGAAACCCTGTCTCAAACAAACAAACAAACAAAAGTATATATATATATATATATATATATATATATATATATATATATATACACACACACACATATATCCCAATAGGCATCTATTTTTTTCTGACTAAAGTCTCATACATATTTCAGCTGGTATAACCACACTGGAAAACAGTTTGATGTTTCCTCAGGAAATTGGACATGGTACAAATACCACACATTGGCATATACCTAGAAGATGCTCCAACATGTAATAAGGACACATGCTCCACTATATTCATAGCTGCCTTATTTATAATAGCCAGAAGCTGAAAAGAACCCAGATGTCCCTCAACAGAGGAATGGATACAGAAAATGTGGTACATTTACACAATGGAGTACTACTCAGCAATTAAAAACAATGAATTGATGAAATTCTTAGGCAAATGGATAAATCTGGAGGATATCATCCTGAGTGAGGTAACCCATTCATAAAAGAACACACATGATATGCACTCACTGATAAGTGGATATTAGCCCAGAAGCTTAGAATACCCAAGATACAAGTCACAAACCACATGAAACTCAAAAAGAAAGAAGACCAAAGTGTGGATACTTCTGTCCTTAGAAGGGGAACAAAATATCCATGGAAGGAGTTACAGAGACAAAGTGTGGAGCAAGACTAAAGGAATGACCATCCAGAGACTGACCAAACTAAGGATCCATCCCATATACAATCACCAAACACAGATACTATTGTGGATACCAACAAGTGTTTGCTGCCAGGAGCCTGATATAACTGTATCTTGAGAGGCTCTACCAGTGTCTAACAAATGCAGAAGTGGATGCTCACAGCCATCCACTGGACTGGGCACATATTCCCCAAATAAAGGAACGAGACAAAGGACCCAAGGAGCTGGAGGGGTTTGCCAGCCCATAGGAGGAACAACAATATGAACTAGCTGGTACCTCCAGATCTCCCTGGGACTAATCCCCCAACCAAAGAAATCACATGATGACCCATGGCTCCAACTGCATATGTTGCAGAAGATGACCTAGTTGGTCATCAATGGAAGGAGAGGGCTTTAGTCATGTGAAGGTTCTATACCCCAGTGTAGGGGAATGCCAGGGCCAGGAAGTGGGAGTGGGTGGGTTTCTGAGCAGGGGAATAGGAGAGGGGATAGGGAGTTTTTGAAGGGGATACCAGGAAAGCTGATAACAGTTGAAATGTAAATAAATAAAATATCTAATAATTAAAAATAAAACAAAACAGAAAGATCAAAAATTTGTGGAAAATTCTCTCATAGACTCAAAGGGTTTGTTTTATGCAGAGTGAAATCCTGCAGAAAGGAGGCTAGCTTGGCTGGTTGCTGAGGCATGTGTGCAACCGAGGACTCCTCTTGGCCTTTCTACAGCCATCATTTTCATATATTTAATTGTTTTCTTAAATATAGTATTAATGTTTTTTTTTCTTTTCTTCAGAAGCCAGTACCCGGAGCATGCATATGGATATTGACTTAAATAGCTATCCTGTGAAATTGTTAATGCAGATGTGATTTCATTCAAGTGGGAATAAGGGTTGCTTCCTTTGTGGTGTTGCGCCTATGTGTTTTTAGGCTCTGGGGGTAAATCATTGGTGTGGGAGTAGACTTTCCTGCCTTGCTAAAATCTAGATAGTTCAAGATAGTACTTTTTTTCTTTTAATTTTTCTTAATACTACTGGAGAGAGTGTATTTACCATGGCACCCATGTCCCAAACATAGTCACTGTCAAGTTGATTCTGTCTTTTAAGTTTTATGTGGACCCCAAGCACTGAAATAAAGTTGTCAGGTTTACATGGCATGCTCCTTTATCTGCCATTTCACCAACCAAAGCCAGAATCCTCAATTGTAAACATGACTCAAAAGCAATAACTATACCTGAACATTATTTTCAAGTTACAAATAAGAACACAGATTCCCTTTTTATTCAAAGAGGAAATAATAGCTCTATAAATATAAAATCATCTAATTTTTTCTTTTATCTACTGATATAATGAGCACCTTTAAATTTTTGTAATTAATCTAAATAAATAAAGAACAATTATTTAATTAGTTTTTAAGTTAAAAGAATTTACAAAAAACAAAAAATGTATTCAGAATCAGACATTTAACATATCCAGTTGCATACAGTAGACATTTTGCTAAGGTCAACATATTTTGGGAGAGGAGAGGAATCAAAATTAGACACAGATTTGTTCTACTTATTTTCTGTACATGTGCATTTTCCTGTGTGTGGGTACATGTGTATGTATAGGTGTGCTTGCAAAAATGTGCAAGAGTATGGTGAGACTAGAAAAAAACCTTGGATATTGTCCTCTGGGTGTCAGTCTCCTTGATTTTTGAAACTGTCAGAATTTGATCAGACTGGTCAGGCAAGAAGACCCAGGGGCCTACAAGTAGCAAGTCAGCACATCATCAGTGCTAAGATTATATTCCTGTGACACAAAATACAGCTTTTAAAATGTAACAGTGTTCTTATTACTATGTGTATGTATATTCATGTATAATATCATTCTTGTGGAGGTCAAAGGACAACCTATGAGAATCAATTTTATTCTTCCAACATATGGGTCCAAGGGAATAAATTCAGGTCCTTAAGCTTGGTAGCAATTGCATATAGCCATTAAGTCATTTTGTTTCCCATTTTTTATGTTAACTCAGATCTTAATGCTTATACCAAGGTATTTTACCAACTGAGATATGTCCCTGCCCCTTAGTACTTTTTCTTATAAAGCCTAGATATTTATAAGCACTAAATGTAAACATCCAACCTTGGAAGCATTGTTGATACTTTACACATCTTTTTTCAGAAACAAATATACTTGTCTTGTTCACTTTACTTTTGGAAGGATAGTGACAGTAATTTAAAATTGAAATGAATTATTTTGAAATAGACAGAATAAACGTAATTTCTTCATGATCCAACAGTCAAATTTCCCATTTGGAATCAAATTGTAATGTTGTTATATAAGTATCAGAAGGGAAATTAAAAGCCAAGACAACAGATGGAAAATTCTGCCAGGCGGTGATGGCACACGCCTTTAATCCCAGCACTTAGGAGGCAGAGGCAGGTGGATTTCTGAGTTAAAGGCCAACCTGATCTACAAAGTGAGTACCAGGACAGCCAGGGCTACACAGAAAAACCCTGTCTCGAAAACAAAACAAACAAAACAACAACATAAAAGAACAACAACAACAACAAAAAAAAAAAACCCAAGAGATAGAAAATTCTGCCCATATTTAATAGTTTTCAAGGGTCTACTACTTTTGAAGAAAATATTCTTTGAAGGTCCTTAAGATGCTGTTACTGGTGCAAGGGGAGCTTGTGTTTATCTTTGGGTCTTTCAAGAGTCCTGGTAAATGAGGTAATGCAATTATTATTATTAATGGGAACTAAAATATGAAGTAGTTGTGAGGTAACAGGATACCAATTAAGCATTTATCACTGGTTGGATAGGGCCCTAGGTGAACATAAAGCAGGTCAGGATCATACCAAGCTGAAGTGATACATCATGCCTACATGAATTCATAGTAAAGGTGAGAAGAGATATCAGTGTTCTTAAATACAATCATGAAGGCAGGTTTTATGACAGACAACAAGGGCTGTGTAAAGAATGATGTCTAGGAAGGCTGGGACTTCTAATTTGGGTTGAATTTTCTGATCAAAATTGCCAAAGAGCAAAAGTGAGGTGAAGTATTTTCTTCCAAATCCCATTACTTAGTCTCCAGATCCTTTCACAGGTGGCTTCTCATGCTTCCCAGTCTCACATGGCATAGAAGTCTTTATACAAACTGTTTCTACTACTGTCCCTCACTACAGGTGTGATTACATATTCTTTTGGCACAGATGGTAGGGATTCCAAGAAATGGATTGGAAGCCCAGCATTCCTAGGCCAAAGAGAGAAAGAAAAAATGCTACTCTCTGCAAAGTACCCACACTTGATGTGACAGGGTGGAAGGAAATGGGATAAAGACATCAGGCTAAAAAGTTCAGCAAGGTCCCATTTGTCAATTCTTGATCTTACCGCACAGGCCATTGCTGTTCTGTTTAGGAATTTCCCCCCTGTGCCCATATCTTCGACGGTTTTCCCCACTTTCTCCTCTATAAATTTCAGTGTCTCTGGTTTTATGCTTTTTAGACTTAAGATTTGTACAAGGAGATAAGAATGGATCAATTCCCATACTTCTGCATGAGAACAGCCAGTTGTGCCAGCACATTTGTTGAAAATGCTGTTCTTTTTCCACTGGATGGTTTTAGCTCCCTTGTCAAAGATCAAGTGACCATAGGTGTGTGGATTCATTTCTGGGTCTTCAATTCTATTCCATTGATCTGTCTGTTGCTGTACCAGTACCGTGCAGTTTTTATCACAATTGCTCTTTAGTACAGCTTAATGTCAGGCATGGTGATTCCCCCAGAGGTTCTTTTATTGTTGAGAATAGTTTTTGCTATCCTAGGTTTTTTATTATTCCAGATGAATTTTCAAATTGCCCTTTCTATCTCAGTGAAGAATTGAGTTGGAATTTTGATGGGGATTGCGTTGAATCTGTAGATTGCTTTCTGCAGGATAGCCATTTTGACTATATTTATCCTGCCAATCCATGAGCATGGGAGATCTTTCCATCTTCTGAGATCTTCTTCATTTTTTTTCTTCAGAAACTTGAAGTGCTTGTCATACAGATCTTTCACTTCCTTAGTTAAAGTCACACCAAGGTATTTTATAGTATTTGTGACTATTGTGAAGGGTGTTGTTTCCCTAATTTCTTTCTCAGCCCTTCTTATCCTTTGTGTAGAGAAAAGCCACTGATTTGTTTGAGTTAATTTTATATCCAGCTACTGCACTGAAGATGTTCATCAGGTTTAAGGGTTCTTTGGTGGAATTTTTGGATTCATGAATATATACTATCATATCTGCAAACAGTGATATTTTAACTTCTTCCTTTCCAGTTTATATCCACTTGATCTTCTTTTGTTGTCGAATTGCTCTGGCTAGGACTTCAAGTACTATATTGAATAGGTAGGGAGAAAGTGGGCAGCCTTGTCTAGTCCCTGATTTTAATGGCATTGCTTCCACCTTCTCTCCATTCAGTTTGATGTTGGCTACTGGTTTGCTGTAGATTGCTTTTATTATGTTTAGGTATGGGCCTTGAATTCCTGATCTTTCCAAGACTTTTATCATGAAAGGGTGTTGGATTTTGTCAAATGCTTTCTCAGCATCTAAGAAGATGATCATGTTGTTTTTGTCTTTGAGTTTGTTTATATAGTGAATAACATTGATGGATTTCCATATATTAAACCATCTCTGCATTCCTGGGATGAAGCCTACTTGGTCATGATGGATGATTGTTTTGATGTGTTCCTGGATATGGTTTCCGAGGATTTTATTGAGTATTTTTGCATTGATATTCATGAGGGAAATTGGTCTGAAGTTCTCTTTCTTTGTTGGATCTTTGTGTGGTTTAGGTATCAGAGTAATTATGGCTTCATAGAATGAATTCCGTAGAGTACCTTCTATCTCTATTTTGTGGAATAGTTTGAGGAGAGGTGGAATTAGGTCTTCTTTGAAGGTCTGATAGAACTCTGCACTAAACCCATCTGGTCCTGGGCTTTTTTTGGTTGGGAGACTATTGATGACTGCTTCTATTTCTTTAGGGGAAATGGGCCTGTTTAGATCGTTAATATGATCCAGGAATTGACAAATGGGACCTTATAAAATTGCAAAGCTTCTGTAAGCAAAAGACACAGTCAGCAAGACAAAAAGGCCACCATCAGATTGGGAAAGGATTTTTACCAATCCTAAATTTGATAGAGGACTAATATCCAATATCTACAAAGAGCTAAAGAAGCTGGACTCCAGAAAAATGAATATCCCCTTTAAAAAATGGGGTACAGAGCTAAACAAAGAATTCTCAACTGAGAAATTCCGAATGGCTGAGAAACATCTGAAAAAATGTTCAACAACCTTAATCAGGAAAATGCAAATCAAAACAACACTGAGATTCCACCTCACACCAGTCAGAATGGCTAAGATCAAAAATTCAGGTGACAGCAGATGCTGGCGAGGATGTGGAGAAAGAGGAACACTCCTCCATTGCTGGTGGGATTGCAAGCTTGNGTAAAATGAACACATGTTCCACTATGTTCATAGCAGCCTTATTTATAATAGCCAGAAGCTGGAAAGAACCCAGATGCCCTCAACAGAGGAATGGATACAGAAAATGTGGTACATTTACACAATGGAGTACTATTCTGCTATTTAAAAAAATGAATTTATGAAATTCTTGGGCAAATGGATGTATCTGGAGGACATAATCCTTAGTGAGGTAACCCAGTCACAAAAGAAGTCATTGGATATGCACTCACTGATAAATGGATATTAGCCCAGAAACTTAGAATACACAAGATACAATTTGCAAAACACAAGAAAATCAAGAAAGAAGACCAGCATGTGGATACTTCATTCCTCCTGTGAATAGGAAACAAAATACCCATGAAAGGAGTTACAGAGACAAAGTTTAGAGCTAAGATGAAAGGATAGACCATACAGAGACTAACACACCGGGAGATCCATCCCATAATCAGTCACTAAACTCAGACACTATTGCATAGGACAGCAAGTGTTTACTGAAGGGACCCTGATATAGCTGTCTCGTACAGAAGTGGATGCTCACAGTCATCTAGAAGATGGGGCACGGGACCCACATTGGAGAACCTAGAGATAGAACCCCAGCAGCTGAAGGGGTCTGTAACCCCAGAAGAAGAACAACAGTATGAACTAACCAGAACCCCCAGAACTTGTGTCTCTAGCTCCACATGTAGCAGAAGATGGCCTAGCCGGCCATCATTGGGAGGAGAGGCCCCTTGGTATTGCAATCCTTATATGCCCCAATACAGGGGAATGCCAGGGCCAAGAAGTAGGAGTGGGTGGGCAGGGGAACAGGGAGGTGAGAGGGGGGAGGGAACTTTCGGGATAGCATTTGAAATGTAAGTTAAGAAAATATCTAAAAAAAAAAAAAAAGTTCAGCAAGACCTGAGCCACTTGCCTAAGACTGGAAGTTAAAACTTACTAATATATTCTAACTCATGTTCCCTGAAATGGGCCAAAAAAGAAACAAGTAGCCTTCACTTAGTGAGTCTGTGAAGCATCTTTCCTGCCTCCTTCAAACACTGTAGGCGTTTTACACCTTCAGTTTTCACACTAAGGACTGGGGATAAAATCTGGTATAGCTGGGCGTGGTGGCATACACCTTTAATCCCAGCAGAGGCAGGAGGATTTCTGAGTTTGAGGCCAGCCTGGTGTACAGGGTGAGTTCCAGGACTGCTAGGGCTATACAGAGAAACCCTGTCTAGAAAAACCAAAAAAAAAAAAAAAAAAAGGTCTGGTGACTTGAAGCCTGTGGAAGTCTTTCATTCTGGCTTTGTAGGCCAAGGTTCTGACCTGGGATTTGGGTTCCCTATATGTTAGTTTCTCACTGTTGTCACTAGACACCTGAGAAAAGCACCTCTATGGATTGAGGGTTCATTTGGCACCAATTTGAAACTACTGGATTCCATGGTGGGAATAGGAGGGAGCTAGCCAGTTTGTCTTGGCCATTGGGAAGCAGAGACAAGAGTGCTGGAAACCAGGTGGTTTTATTATCCCTCATTTACTCCAAGAACACAACTTGCTTATCTTCTCAATCTTTAATTAACTGTTCAGAAGCCTTTTCATAGATATACCCAGAAATGTGTTTCTAGATCCTGTCAGGTTAGTAGTGAGGGTTAACTAGAGTGCCGTCTCAGTCACTTTTCTTTCTTCTTTGCTTCTACTGGTTTATTTCCTGAGATGTCAGACCTAGAGAAAAGTGCAGTCAGAATACAAGTGACACATTCCATGCTTGCTCCAGCAACTGGTAGTACCTGATTTTCCCTAAGGAATGCTGTGTCTCCACTTCTTGCTCTCTGGTTGGTCCTGATTTCCTGGCATCCTACCTGCCTCTACACAGGAGTGAAGCTCACTGATTACTGTCTACTGTGGCCTGTCAAAACCAAGCTTTTCTCCATCATCCCTCAATTTAGAGACAATATCTTCACTCTATTCTCATAGTTGGAAGCATTAGCTGCTGCCCACTGGTACCCTGATGGATACTTAGATCCATTATGTATTTTACACTCAATATGTCAGAGCAATTCTTCAGCATACTCCTTACTTGCCAAGCTTTTATATCCTCTCAGTTGTGGCTGTTCCCTTTCACCAGCTGTCAACCTCTAAACCTCAGAGCACATCTTGCTTGTTGCCCACTTCCTCTTGTGAACCACACAGAATTACTAAGGAAATTACATTGGCTCTACTGTCAACATATCGCCAGAAGCTTACCCTGTCTCCTTTCTCCAGAGATTGGACACAAGTTCTAGCTTTGGTTTATATTTTCTGTTGCCCAGATTAGTGTATTACTGTTTTAGTGGTCTCTTGTTTTCGGTGCCCAGTTCAACCAGTTGTGTGACTGACATGAAATAGATTGTGGTAGACATCCTGTTGGATCTCAACAAAAAATGAGGTTCATGCAGGGGTAAACAGGTTACATTTCAACCCTCTCACTCTTGGCCACATCAGCTAGAGTGTGTTCAAGTCACTCCAGTAATTCCATGCCTGCATATTCTTTCATATCATCTAAACCCATCTCGACCACCCTATGTAAATGTATCTTATCCCTTGCTGCTTTTGCTACTGATCTTCAACCTTGCCTTTCCATTTTCTGTCTCTCAGTATGAACACTCTCTAGTGTGCCTTGAGTTTCACTGCTCTATGTGCTTGAATCAGTTACTTTTCTGATTGTTGGGACAAAACACCTCACAAATAGAACTTCAGAAAGCAGAGGTTTATTTTGGCTGACAATATGAGGACACTGTTAAGAAAGGGAAGGGGTGGCTATTGAGGCTGCTGGTCAAATTGCATTTGTAACAAAGAATCAGAGGTCAATGCTGATGTTCAACTCACTTCCTACTCTTTACTCGTCCTGGGGTCCCAGAGCATGGTGCTGCTTATGATGCTTATGACACTTAGGGTGTGTCCTTTCACTACAATCAACCCAGTCTCCCTCATAGGCATGCCCATAAGTCTGCTAAGAAATATTACATCTCCTTGAGTTAACAGAGCACATTAGCTATTATCCTAAAAATTAGCAAAAGTAAATGAGCATAGAAAAACAAAGATATTGTTCCCCAGGTTCATAGCACATTAGGAACCAAGGTGGTGGTAGGGCCATGTTTTTTTCAGAGGTAGTGAAGGAGCATACCACTTCCTTCCTGTTTCTGGAAGTGCTAGACCTTCTGTGACTTACAGAAGTCTATCATTAATCTTTTCCTCTGTCATCCCTCATCTGCCTTCTGTTTATCTGTGTGGTTCAGGAGATGCTGGGGTCACATTCCTACAACATTTCACCTTTACATTTCTAAATCTACATGGAATGTTTTTAAATGGTCTCAGTCTCGGTCTCTGCTCTCTCTCTCTCTCTCTCTCTCTCTCTCTCTCTCTCTGTGTTGTATATATGTGTATATGTTCTTATATTTGTGCATTTGTGTTTGTAACTCTTTGTGTCTAAGCACTAGAAGTCAACATAACCTATTGTCCTCAATCACATTTAATCTTATTGGACTTATAGATCATCAATTCAGATAGACTACAATTGTATAGTACCAATTCAGCCAGTCATCAAGTCCCAAGAATTCTCTTGTCTCTACATCCTGTGTTGGGATTATTGATGAGCAATGCCTGGCCTAAGTTGAATGAAGATACTAGATATTGAAGTCAGGACTTCATGTGTATCAAGAATTTAATACAATGAACAAATAAACTCCCAACATATGGATTTGAAGGTAGCAAAATTGAACCAGTGACATCCAGTTGATAATGTTTAGATCCAGTGCTCAAACTTGTTTTTAAAGGCAAAGCGGGGATTTTTAAACTGATATTTCCGCTTTTTATTAACATTGTTGTGGCTAAGCATGCAGGGCTGTGTGAGAAAAAGGGTTACTCAATAGGCATTTTGTGAATGGAAAAGTCTGAATAACAGTCTATTTTAAGAATTAATGTGTCATGGAACTCTAGATGGTGCCTTGGACACTTGTGAAGAAAAAAAGTCTCAACTTGTAAAAAAAAAAAGTACGTTATGATTTAGAAAAACACAAAGCTACTGACCCATTAATTTGGCAAATACTACCTCATTGAGTACTTAGGGGAATCTATGTTGTATTTTAATGATGGCTTTTCTCTATTTCAAAGCCTATCCATAAAGTTTAAATCTGAGAAGTAGCCTCTGCCATCTACTGATATACACGTGACACAGCAAGAACACTTGCAATACATCGAGGGGCAATTTGTGTAACATTTTAGCATGATAGTTAATAAGAAAATTATATGTGTATGAAGTGTGAGACTTTAAATTCTCGACTTGACCTCTGCAAATAAGGGACAATAAAACAGAATAACAAGCCAAATATTCTTATTTCAGGGGATTCATCACAGTAACAGAATTGAAAGTAGGATGAGACTTTTCTCCATTTTTGGAACAATAGAAAAAATTAAAATATGAGTCAAAGATGTTATTCACAGTGTACTAATTCATAAGATATTGTTTAGAAACTATGGAAGAAGCCTAAAAGCCTTGAATCATGACTAAAAGTACAACCACACCAAGAGACAAATGAGCCAGTTATTGAAAGGCATTTCTAGAAAAAAATATCAAAATTTATAAAAAGCATGTTAAATGGGCTCACTCATACTGAAAATCAATAATTCATATTTAAAAGTGCAGGAATTTATTTGGCATTTATTATCCTAAGACTAAGCACAAAACTGTATGAGATCAGGGATAGGTATAGGCTGGAGACACAGCTGGCAGAGAGGGGGAAAGACTGAAACTACCTGCCACCTTGAGCAGGGAGTCAAGATGATTTGAAAAGAGATTACCATAGGAACACATTTGGGAATGGTGCATGCAGCTTTGTGTGTGTGTCTGTGCTGAGACAGGCATAAGCCACATATACTCTACCTATGTGCATTGCCCAGTGAATATCCTGGGGTTAGAAACTGAAATGGAGGAGCTACCTCAGTTAATTTGCCCTGCCCTCACATCATTGAAATTTGTCTTACAGACTAGATTTAAGAACAAAGCACACATTGAAAGAGTTACAGAGATCATGTGTGAAGCTGAATCCAAAGGATGGACCCAATGACTGCGGCCGCCAGGGATCCAGCCCACAATCAGCCACCAAACATAGACACTATAGCATATGCCAGCAAGATGGTGCTGAAAGGGCCCGGATATAGCTGTCTCATGGGAAAATATACCAATGCCTGGCAAACATGGAGGTGGAAGCTCACAGTCAGCTATTAGATGGAACACAGGGTTCCCAAGGAAGAAGGAGCTAGAGAAAGTACCCAAGGAGCTGAAGGGGTCTTCAACCCTATAGGTGGAAGAATTACCATGAACTAACTAGTACCCCCTGAGCTCATGTCTCTAGCTGCATATATAGAAGAGGATGGCCTATTTGGCCATCAGTGGGAAGAGAGACCCCTTGGTCATGCAGACTTTATATGCCCCAATACAGGGGAACGCCAGGGCCAAGAAGTGGGAACGGATGGGTAGGGGAGCAGGGCCGGGAGGGGGAAGGGTATAGGGAACTTTCTGGATAACACTTGAAATGTAAATGAAGAAAATATCTAATAAAAGTTGAAAAAATTTTAAAAAATAAATAAATAAATTACTGAAGAAAAAAAAAAAAAAGAAGAAGGAACCATAATCCAGTGAAGTGTGGATCACAAAACTGTAGGACTGGAGAGATGGCTCAGTGTTTAACAAAACTTGATGCTCATTTAGGAGACATAAATTCAGTTCCCACTATCCATGCCACATAGCCCACAGCTGTCAGTAACACTAGCTTTAGTGGAACCAACGTCCTCTTCTGGACACCACAAGCACCTACACAAAGATACACATATGAACACACAAATAAACATACAAAAACAACATATGCTCAAATAGAGAGATACAGACAGACAGACTGATTAACAAACACACACAAATATACACAAACACACATATAAAGAAATATGCCCATCAAACAAAGAAACAATCAAAGAAACAAACACATGCAAAAACAGATAGACAGATGGACACTTAGTCAGCCAACCAGCTAGATGGAAAGGCAAACAGACAGACAGACAGGTACACACACAGAAAGACATATGCACTTCAAGCATTCTCTCTCTCTCTCTCTCTCTCTCTCTCTCTCTCTCTCTCTCTCTCTCCAAAACTAAAGCTTAAAATTAAATAGATAGATAGATAGATAGATAGATAGATAGATAGATAGATAGATAGATAAATTGGCCTAGTTTGGAACAAGCTATCATTTCTTCTTTGCCTGCGTCTCTATAATTTATTTCAAATTTTAAGTTTTTCATGCTTAAAAATGAACAATGTAAGGTATAAAATACATATTGGATTTATACAAAGCTGGGCGTGGTGGCGCACGCCTTTAATCCCAGCACTTGGGAGGCAGAGGCCGGCGGATTTCTGAGTTCGAGGCCAGCCTGGTCTACAAAGTGAGTTCCAGGACAGCCAGGGCTATACAGAGAAACCCTGTCTCGAAAAACCAAAAAAAAAAAAAAAAAAAAAAAAAAAATACATATTGGATTTATATAGATTATCTTTAGTGTCTACCTCTTCTTGAAGTGATCATGACACCTCATAAAAATTGCAGTATACTTTTTCTTAATCAAGAAATAGTGATTTGCCTCACAGGAGACAGCTATATCTATGCCAGTGCCTGGCAACCACAGAAGTGGATGCTCACAGTCAGCTATTGGATGGAACACAGAGCTCCCAATGGAGGAGCTAGAGAAAGTACCCAAGGAGCTGAAGAAAATACCTAATAAATAATTGGAAAAAAGTTAAGAAAAAGAGAAAGAGTAATTTGAAAAATGTACAAGATAAGAAAAATTGTCAAGCTATATGTACAATAGCTTGAAATACTGAAGATGCTACCTCTGATAATGAGGTAATGGATACTTGTCTTTTTTTAAGGCATTTTTTATTAAATATTTTCTTCATTTACATTTCAAATGCTATCCCCAAAGCCTCCTATACCCTCTCCCCACCCCGCTCCCCAACTCACCTTCTCCTGCTTCCTGGCCCTGGCATTAGATTATTAGGTATTTTATTGGATATGTAATTTATCTATTGAACTAATAATCACTATTTTCCTCTTGACTTTTAATTTTGTAAATAATGATACATAGATTTCTCTGTAAAGCCATTCTTGTCATGTTGTCATGTTGGCTGAAGCTAAATTCTTTCAGGTTTCCTTTCCCTCTCAGAGACAAGTTTTTCATACACCACACTTTTTTCCAGACACCAATCTTTTTAAAAATGTTTCTCAAAACATTTTGTTATTATTGAAATAAACCTATTTTAAATCTTAGCTCTATGTTCATTGTACTTCATATCTTATTTTGTTTTGATTTTGTCAAATTTTAGTAGGGCACAATATGTGATCTGAGTTGTAATTGTCATGTGGCTCCAGAACAACCACACCAAGCCAAACAGGTCCATGGGAGGTTTATTGGGAGAGGAAGGGAGAGCAAGGAAAGAGAGAAAAGATAAGGGGTAAATAAAAAGTGAGATCAGAGAGGTCTTCTTTGTATATATGAATAGTGACATAGCCTCAAGTAAAGGTGGGAGGTGAGCCAAGTGGGTCTGGGAATATGGTGGCTGTTGCCTTGGCAACAGGTGTATGAGTCTTGCTGTCACCTAGATGTGATGTCCTGAAGCCAACATAACTCCTTTCTTGTTATTATAAAGAGAAAAAAAAGTGTGTGGGGGGGAGAGGAAGCTGATGGTAAAGAGGGAATGAGGGTGTCATGTCTCTTAAGCTGCTTCCTGCTGTCTAGAAACATTGTCAATTTGGGGGTGTAGCTGACTTTCACCATCAGGGTCCACTTGGTAAATATTCACACCAGGTTCTTATGAGAACACCTGCTTTTCTGTGGGCAGTGACTGATAATCCAGTAAGAGGACCTGATTAATAGTTTGGTTAGAATTTTTTTTATATTTGTGATGGAAGGAATGAAGAAACAAGCTTAATGAGGCAGGGAGGGAATGACAACCCCAGAAGGATGGCTAGAAAAGGCAATATGAAAGGGAGTATCCACTTCCATAATGGGTTTTCAAAAATCCCAGAACTGGAGGTCTCATGTTCCCTGAAGTTCTTTGTGTCTGACTTAGCTCCCGGATTTTATTTCTCATTATTCCAGATTGGTTGACATAGAAACAGCATTCTTCTGGGAAGAAAAGGCAAAGAACACCTTCTTTAGCTGTCAGGACATTTAACCCCTGTCGGTTCTGAAGCACCACAGCTGCCAAAGAATTGATCTGTTTCTGGATAGTACACACAGTTTCAGACGTTTCTTGAAGATTGCTTTAAAAAATTATTAGATATTTTCTTCATTTACATTTCAAATGCCATCCCCTTTCCCAGTCCTCTCTGAAAGTCCCCTATACCCTCCTCTCACCCTGCTCCCCAACCCACCCACTTCTGCTTCTTGGACCTGGCATTCCCCTGTACTGGGGCATATAATCTTCACAAGACCAAGGGCCTCTCCTCCCATTGATGGCCGACTAGGCCATACTTTGCTATATATGCAACTAGAGACACAAGCTCGGGGGGGGGGGGGTACTAGCTAGTTCATATTGTTGTTCCTCCTATAGGGTTGCAGACCCCTTTAGCTCCTTGGGTACTTTCTCTGGCTCCTTCATTGGGGGCCCCGTGTTCCATCCAATAGATGATTGTGAGCATCAACTTCTGTATTTGCCAGAATCTGTATAGCCTCAGAAGAGACAGCTATATTAGGGTCCTGTCAGCAAAATCTTTCTGGCATATGCAATAGTGTCTGGGTTTGGTTATGGGATGGATCCCCAGGCGGGGCAGTCTCTGGATGGTCCTTCCTTCTTTCTCAGCTCCAAACTTTGTCTCTGTGACTCCTTCCATGGGTATTTTGTTCCCCATTCTAAGAAGGAATGAAGTATCCATACTTTGGTATTCCTTCTTCTTGAGTTTCATGTTATTTACAAATTGTATCTTGGATATTCTAAGTTTCTGGGCTAATATCCACTTATCAGTGAGTATATATCATGTGTGTTCTTTTGTGATTGGGTTACCTCACTCAGGATGATATGCTCCAGATCCATCCATTTGCCTAAGAATTTCATAAATTCATTGTATTTAATTAAACTGGGAAGTGAATGCATCATATGGGTTCATGGAATCATTATCCTTGCAACTCTAGTACCAACACCTATGGCTATTCCTATAGAGACCAAGAGTGGCACAACATAAACTGCCCTTTTATGTTAGGCAGCTATCATATCTAAAACTGGTATTAGCAGGGGCTCGTTTCCCTGGAATACTCCCAGTTCAGGGTAAAGGAGTACCAACATTCAAACTCCTGACCAGCTGGCAGGTAGGCAATGATATACTTGAGTGCCACAAAGAATTGATGTGCTCTGGACTGCAGAGCATTGTGGCAGAGATGATATATCAAGGATTATGGTTCTATTCCAGTCTAGAGAACTTAGTCCTCCTTCAGAATGAGTCCTAGAAGTCGTAAAACTGTTTGCCATGCCAAGGAGAGGGCTAGAGGTAAGGTATGGAGTCATGGCAACATTGGAGTCAGAACAGCTAACAAAAGATGACGTATGGTAACTTGGCGATTTCACCTGAGAGGCTGTAAGTGGCAATTGTGAGTAAGTTCCAGGGGGTTAAGAATAGCCAGCAATCTTTAAAGTGACCAGGCCTGGTGACGTTAAGGGTTGGTATGCTAAGGTCAATGTCTGAAGCAAAAGTTTCAATGACAAGTTAATGCCATTTATTAGGGGTGATGTCAAAGAGGTAAGGACCTCAGAGGAGTGTTTGAGTACTTTTCCTACTTTTCTAATATCTAGAGGTTGGGCAATCAAGACATATTTTCTCTGGATATTGATAGTACTTATTGGGGACCCAGGTTGATTTTTATTGTAGAGCTTTTCAACAAATCCTGTCTACCACTTGGAATCTCATAGATTTTGTATGAAGAAAAAGAATGTCTTTCAGTGTTCCTTGATCTGTTCCTGAGCCTGAACTACATGAATATCAGGTGTCCACTCAAGCTGCCATCCTGTTAGCAGCATCTCTTCTTTGTGCACTATGGCCCTCTGCTATTGACACCTAGCTTTACAGTCCCTGGACTACACAGTCTCTCACTCTTCTCTGATTCCTACCTTATTCATCCTAAAACAGCTAGTGTTCTACCTAAAGGGCGACGCCCATGTAAACTGAGACTGGAAGAAGCAGTCAGGACTGAGATTCATACAAGTAGATCAATCATCATGATAAGATGAAGCTATATGAGTTAGGCATTTAAATAGGGTTTTAGAGTACCCTGTCCTACTATCCATAAGCTGTATGACAGACAGACAGATGGCTCCAAAAGTCTTAGCACAAGCTGACTTTAGGCTGAGAACTATCAAAATCTGAGCTATACTTAGGTGATGGGGTCAGCTCCTCTGAATTGAGAGTGTGGTCACCAGCCCAGTAATCATAACCATCATTACTTAAGCTAAACCTCCCTCAACTAGCTTGTGCTATACTTGTTGCCAGTGTTTAATAAATGTGATATTTTTAGCTAATTAAATTTGTCATTTGACACTCATGCACAAGCTTGTACACACACACACACACACACACACACACACACACACACACACACTCCATTGTTTACTCTCATCCCCCAGTTCTATTTCTCTCCCATTCCTCTCATCACTTTATTCCCTAGAGATCCTTTTTTTCCCATTTACGTCCTGTTTGATTTGTTTTGTATCCCATTGTTACTAATCATAGATGCCTGTGGGACCATAAGTTTGAAATTATCCTTTGGAGCCTAGTGGACTCACAGTTACCTTACATAGTTGAAGACATGCCTGCCTGTTGCTCCCCAAGCATTCCATCAGAAGCATGTATACATTTTGTCATGTGGAATCCCCTCTTCTCTCCTTCCACAACTAAGTACTTCTCATGGCACATTGATGATTGTACCATGTTATAGTTATTATTATTAGTTATTGTTACTAGCACCCCAGTATAGTTCAATCTATTTTTTTATTTAAATTAGGTTAGATTAAGTTTGCAATTTTCAGTAACTGGTTTCTTTAAGGTGTTTTGATTGATCATCCCTCTGCTATCTTCCAAGCACCATCTGCACTTGAACTGTAAGACTACCAGTATTACCTGTTGTACTATAATATCATATATGTTCAATTATTATCCACGTTTCACATCCCAAACAGGTCAATACCAATGAATAGCACACTTTGCAAATTGGTACTGACCTCCTCTGTAAGAAATCAAGTGTGGTTGAATGGAACTCTGCTCCACTGATGTCCTACTACACATAGGAGTATGAGGTTGTCACTCTATTTCCAGCAGAGACACCTGACTTATTCTTGGCTCTCTGCCCTCTTGCCCTACCACTGCCCCTACCACGCTCCCTATGCTGAGAATGGTTTTTTGCTGAGTCACACTGTTGTGCACACTTCTCAGGATAGGGTCTGTAACAACTGTGTGGATTCTGATATTGTTCAATCATTCTCTTTTAGGAGAGAGTCTATCCCTTGCAGTTGTGATTTTTTTATTTTTTTTTATTATATATTTTCTTTATTTACATTTCAAATCCTATCCTAAAAGTTCCCTATACCCTCCCTCCACCCTGCTCCCCTACCCACCCACTCCCACTTCTTGGCCCTGGCATTCCTCTGTACTGGGACATATAAAGTTTGTAAGACCAAGGGGCCTCTCATCCCAATGATGGCCAACCAGGTCACACAAAGTCAGTCTCTAACCTTACATCTTAGAAAACATGCTGAACAAAATTTGAAAGAATCTTGTTCTGATTTCAATCTAGCCATTGGCAAATTGGATTATAGGAAAGAAATCAAAAACTATAAAGCAATGTAGTTTGCAGAGAACAAAATATTTATCTTAGAATGAAAACAAAAGTCAACAACCATCAACAGGACTTCTAGACATGACATGACTTTTGCACACATCATCTCACTGCAAATGTAGCTAACTGCAAAAGACCTATAGAAAATTAAGCCAGTCAAAATTCCTGCAAATTTAGTGTGAAGCTCACAAGGCTCCACTCCTATTGGAGGAGATACTTCCAGTTGCTATATCTTAAGAATGAGAGAGTCACTTTCAACTGAGGATAAAATTTCAGTCTGTTACTCTTGCTTCACTGATGGCAACTAAGCCATGGGCACAAGGGTGGCACTAACTGGACTAGGGTTTATAAACAATAACCAAATACAAAATAGATATAAACCTGGGAGGTAGTATAGAGAACCACATTTAGAGGGGAGGAAGTAGTGGGTGAATATGATAATATGTATTGTATAGAACATCCAAATAAAATACAATAGAATAAAACAAAATAAAATAAAACAAAATAAAATAAAATAAAATAAAATGAAATAAAAGCAGTAGCAGGATGCAAGCAAAACTGAGCTATAGTTTGTAATGCAATAAGACAGTAATTTATGAATGGGACCCTGGTATATTCAGGGTCAGTCTGAGAACGAAAGGGATACAGTCACACATGGTAGTCAGTCCACCAGACTTAGTTACCACTGTAGTATTGAGGAATGGGTTCAAGAGGGACAACTCGCAGAGACTCACATTGACTATGATTGAAAGTTCCTCAAAAAAGAAAGAAAAGAAGAACAAGAAGAAGAACAAGAAGACCAAGAACAAGAAGAAGAACAAGAAGAAAAGCACAGATTCTGCATCAAGCATAATGAATGGCCATTGTCAAATCATTATAGTTGTGGCAGTCTCTTCTGTCCTGTTCCTGACATGTCATAACTAAATTGTTGACCAACCAGAAGATTTTCCCTTTTTACTACTTCTGCAAGACCTGACCCAGCATCCTGAAAACTCTCTCTAGAAAGCTGCATCATTGTTGATCTCAGACAGAGAGCTGCATCTCTGCTGACCTTAGCCATAGAGATGCATGGCTGATAACTCCCAGACAGAGTACTGCATCGCTGCTGACCACAGACAGAGCATTGCACAACTGCTGACCCCAGACAGAGTACTGCACCACCTCTGACCCCAGACAGAAAGCTCCATCACTGCTGGCTCCAGATAAAACCCTGCATCATTGCTGAATCCAGAGAGAGAAATGTATCATTGTTGACCACAGCCAGAGCAGTGTGTGACTGGTAACCACAGACAGAAAGTCCCACCACTGTTGAACCCAAGCAGAAAGCTGTATGACTTCTGACCACAGAGTGCAACAGCACTGCTGAATCCACATAGAGAGGTACATTACTGCAGGCTCAAGACCCTGTATCTCAGGCCATGATCTTTTCACTTTTACATGCAATTGCTCACCAGCACACATCTTCAATCTTAATTGTTAATTTTAAACAATTATCAGCATTAAAGTTAAGAATTGATCAATAGTCTTTATGCTGGTCAATCAACTGTTTTCCCACTGAGACACATGTTTGTACCTTTCATTAAAATGAAAGATCTGCTGCCGGTGGACCTCAGGTCTGTACCCGAGGCCACTGTCTTCCTGTGGAAAAGGGTCTGGCTCTGACAGCTCAGAGGGTGACACAAAAATCACTTGTTCACATGTTGTAGTAATATGAAGGTGGAGGGCAGACACAGAAAGTGAGGTTCTCTGTGATCTATTTTTAAAAGCTGTTGTCTTTTAGTCTGCTTATGATGAAACCATTTGTTTTGGATTTTATGGGGGAGAAATGAGACAGATTTAAATTTAAAAGCAAAACCAGACTATTTATTCTCGTTTGTAAGGGAAATTGTAAGTTAAAATGGAAAAACTAAATGAAGGCCAAATCCTGAGTTATCACCTTTAAATACCAATAAAGACATGCTAAAGAATTCATACTTTATATCTTTCAAACAAAGTAGGTCATTATATGTTCAATGCTAAGAGGAATTTTATCTTGCCAATAACTGCAAGTGAATCTCTTATCCTCATATGCAGAAAATTTACTGTAGTAATCAAGATGGTACACACAATTTCACTTCAGTACCATCAGTAACTCTATTGGCATTTTAACGATAATGAAGAAAAATATATGTTGGCAATAAAAAATGTTACTTAAAGTAGCAGAGTCTTAAACATTGAATTGTAACTTCTAAAAAAGCAATGCTAATGTTGGATTTACCCAACATTCTGTGGGTGCTGCTCCATGCTATGAAAGAAGAATGTGGTGTTCTTACTTGTAGTGCAAATCATCCTACCTTTGCAATGTGAATCGTCAACGTTCTTGAATAGACATACAGATAATAAGAACAAAAAGATAAATTTCTTCATTTTTCTCTTTTTACCTGTTTTTACTTCCTTTGTCTGTCCTCTGCTTTAAGGAGGAAAGGTCAGAAATACAGCAAAGGGAAAAAATTAGAAAGCAGTGAAGATATAAAAAATTTTGAGAATGTACTGTTATGTGTCAAGTGTTCCTACCATCAAGAAAACACCTTTCTTTCAGCAATAAGATATATTAAAAAAATGCTACTTTTTGTCTTAGCTACTTTCCTTGTGTTCCAAAATATAAGCTCATTTCTTTTACTCAGTGTTTGTAATTTGTACTATTGACGGGATATTCTTGGAGTGCAAGGCTCATCACTGTGTTTCTAGAATCATCTAATGTGATATACAAATTTTTATAAGCAATATTTAGATAACTCCAATAACTGTACATTCAACAACTTATTAAAATGTTTTGCATTGGAGTGTCAAAAAATAAATAAATAAATGAGTTCCAAGCAACAATCTCACATGGCCTTGCTTTATTATTGTGAACACCTGTGGCTTCATCCTTGAACCTGACCTAGAATGAGTGTTTTTCTTTGTCCCAGATTTGTCCCAAGTCTATTTCTGTTTTTAGTGTAATTGTGAAAAGTCATAATATTACCTATTATGCAACCTTGTCTTACTATTCTATGAGGAGTGTGCATGTTCTATTCTTGACTCTAACTTTATTACGTTTTTCTGGCAAAATAACTAAAACTATCTCCTAAAACCTTCTTCCTAAATTTATTTGATTAATATCAGTTATTCTATAAAATCATTATTTCATCTAAATAGCATTAACTGATGAAAGTTCATTTTTATGTAGATCTGCAGGAAATTTTCCCAATAAGGTAGGCTGATGTCCAGGAATCATTAGGCTATATAATAGTGATGGGAAAAAAAATATTAGTAACAAGAAGTAGCCCTAGGCTGTAGTTTCTAAGGACCTTGCATTCATAGAGTTCACCTATCACAGACAACATAAAATTATGGGCTGACTATAGAAAATTTATTTGTATGTGTTTAGCCTTTCCTACATGGCTTCTGATAGAAGAATCCTTATGGTATATCTCAGAACAATGCACTGAAAGTGGATGGTGAAGAAAACCTGATGTTCACTCCCTGTCGTGATCTAGGGACTCTATAAGAGCAGAGTGTAGTATGTACACACACACACACACACACACACACACACACACACACACACACACATATATACAGGATTTATTACATTGATTCACATGTCATCTGTGTTGGCAACAAGGACTGTTTTGAAATTGAAAAAGCTGAGACCAGTTATCAGTTCTGACAGAAGACACCATCATATAGAACAAGAGGTTGGTAGTTCAACATTCTTCATCTGGTACAGGATGCTGGTCTTCAGCATACCTGATATTGTCCTAAAAGCCTGAAGAATTCCTGGTGAACCATTGTTCTTCAGTATACACTGGATGTTGAAAGAAGATGAATCATGGTCACAGTGACAGATGGCATTAATAGTGTCAGAAACAACAAAGGAGTAGACTAATTCTTGACAACTCTGTCAATAAGATATAAAAGGCATTTAAAAGGCAATGCCTTCCTGTTGGACCTTACATCTACTACTTTGGGTCTGAAGTTAATTCATTTGATATTAGAATGGCTACTCCAGCTTGTTTCTTGGGATCATTTGCTTGGAAAATTCTTTTCCAGTGTTTCATTCTGAGGTAGTGTCTGTCTTTTTCCCTGAGGTTGGTTTCCTGTAAGCAGCAAAATATTGGGTCCTGTTTGTATATCCAGTCTATTAGTCTATGTCTTTGTATTGGGGAATTGAGTCCATTGATGTTAAGAGAAATTAAAGAAAAGTAATTGTTGCTTCCTTTTATTTTTGTTGTTAAACTTGGAATTCTGTTCTTGAGGCTGTGTTCTTTTAGGTTTGTTGAAGGATTACTTTCTTGCTTTTTGTAGGTTTTCAGTTACTGTCCTTGTGTTGGTGTTTTCTGTTATTATCCTTTGAAGGGCTTGATTCGTGGAAAGATATTGTATGAATTTGGTTTTGTCATGGAACACTTTGGTTTCTCCATCTATGGCAATTGAGAGTTTTCCTAGTTTGCCTGGGCTGGCATTTGTGTTCTCTTAGTGTCTGTATGACACCTGTCCAGGATCTTCTGGCTTTCATAGTCTCTGGTGAGAAGTCTTGTGTAATTCTAATAGCCCTTTCTTTATATGTTACTTGAACTTTTTCCCTTACTGCTTTTAATATTCTATCTTTATTTAATGCATTTGTTGTTCTGATTATTATGTATCAGGAGGAATTTCTTTTCTGATCCAGTCTATTTGGGGTTCTGTAGGTTTCTTGTATACACATGGGCATCTCTTTCTTTAGGTTTGGGAAGTTATCTTCTATAATTTTGTTGAAGATATTTGCTGGCTCTTAAAGTTGAAAAGCTTCATTCTCATCTACTCCTATTATTAGTAGGTTTGGTCTTCTCACTGTGTCCTGGATTTCCTGGGTGTTTTGCATTAGGAACTTTTTTCATTTTGCATTTTCTTTGATTGTTGTGCCCATGTTCTCTATGGAATCTTCTGGCCTTGAGATTCTCTCTTCCTTCTCTGTATTCTGTTGCTGATGCTCACATCTATGGTTCCTCATTTCTTTCCTAGGTTTTCTATATCCAGAGTTGTCTCATTTTGGGTTTTCTTTATTGTTTCTACTTCCCTTTTTAGGTCTTGGATGGTTTTGTTCAATTCTATCACCTGTTTGATTGTGTTTCCCTGTAATTCTTTAAGGGATTTTTGTGTTTCCTCTTTAGGGACTTCTACCTGCTTAGTCGTGTTTTCCAGTAATTCTTTAAGGACTTCTACCTCTTTAGCACTGTTCTCCTGTATTGCTTCAAGTGAGTTATAAATGTCCTTCTTAAGGTCCTCTCCCAGCATCATGAGATATGATTTTGAATCTGAATCTTGCTTTTCGGGTGTGTTGGAGTATCTAGGACTGGCTGAGTTGGGAGTGCTGGGTTCTGTTGATGGTGAGCCATCTTGGTTTCTGTTAGTAAGATTCTTACATTTGCCTTTCGCCATCTGGTAATCTCTGGAGTTAGTTGTTATATTTGTCTCTGGTGGGAGCCTCTTCCTCCTCTGATTCTGTAAGCCTCTGTCAGCAGTCCTAGGAGTCCAGCTCTCTTCTGAGTCACAGTGGTCAGAGTACTCTCTGCAGGCAAGCTCTTGTCTTGCAGAGAAGATGCCCAGAGGTCTGGCGTTCAGTCCTGTCTCCTGGCTGAAGATGAATGCCTGAGACAGGGCCAGTCCCAGAAGATGTGTTGCTTCTGCAGTCTGCATGCTCATCTATACAGACTGGTCTCTGAGGGATCTGGGACCCAAAATGGATCCCTCACCTTCTCTGGTAGTCAGAGCCCTCCTGGGAGGACACCTCTTCTCTGGCGGGATGGTGCCTGGATGTCTGGAGCCTGAACCAGTGTCTGTCCCAGAAGCTGTGTCACTATATGCAGTCAGCTTGCTCACCCTTCACAGTCTGTGAGCTGACCTGCACAGCATGTCTTTCATCTCTTTGTATTTTCTTGTATTTTTCTATTTATCTTATTTCTCTTTTTAGGCCTTTATTTGTTTAAATTCAATTCTGTGTATTTCCTTAAGGGATTTATTCATGTCCTCTTTAAATGCCTCTATTATTTTTCTAAGATTGTATTTATGATCCTCTTCTCATACCTCAGTTTCATTGGGGTATCCAGGGTTTGTTCTAGTAATATTGCTGGGCTCTGTTAGTGCCATATTGCCTTAGGTCTTGTTGATTGTGTTTTACCCTTTTCTGTAGGCACCTGGTTTTCTTTGGTGTTGGGTAGATGATCCTGATAGCAGCAAGACTTCTCTGGAAGGTGGTGGAAGACATTGATCATAAAAATAGAGCTTAGGATACCTGACCCTCTTGGCTGTGCCTCAGGCAGACCCCATTCTGCAGGATGTGTCCAGTCAGTCTCAACTTAGATGGCAGATCTAACTGGGATGGCATTGGTAAAACATGTTTCCAAACTGATTAGTCTTGGGGCCCCTGAAGACTTACAGGGAACTCTTGGTGCCTTTCAAGGTTCCTCTAGATATTAAAAGTAAACCCAGAGCTAGATAATGGGACTCAGAGTACCTCATGCACACACTTTTGCAGGCTTTGTCCCAAGCAGACCATTGGGGATGGCTAATGGGTCTGGCTGGGATGGGATTGATCCAGAAGAGTTCCAAGCTAGTTAGTTTTGGGTCCCCTGAAGTTTCCTCTGGCCTGAAGAGCAAGCTCAGACCTAGACAATGAAGTTGAGAGGATCACAGGCAACTCACCTCTGCCTAAACACACCTCTTAACAAACAAAAGTTTAAACCTCATGTTTTGTGCAATTACCTGAAATTCAGCTTAATAGGATTTGGCTAGATAATCATGAATCTATGTTAATGTTGTATTCAAATGTCAGATCAGTTCCTCCTAAGAGCCTATATTTTACCTTGAATGATGCATTTCAAATCTGTTTTGAGTATCGTCTGCTGGGTGTTATGGAGTCATTTTTCAATGTCCCAGAGAATCAATTGTGTACAAAATTTTTAAAATGGGAAAGGAATGTAGGCTTTTTGAGATTAGTTAAGTGTTAGATTCATGACTCCACTCTGTCCATACAACTTTACTTGAGTTCTAAAGAACCACAAAAACATGAACCAAGTTATGAAAGATTCAGAAAAAAAAAGCACATTACTATAGCTCATTGATGATTAAGTCCTCTAATTTGTCTTGTGCTGCTATAACAGAATATCTGTTCAAGAGTCACATAATGAATGGTGTTGGCTGACATCTTTGGGAGGATGAGATGTCTGATGTCAAAATGATATTATGTAGCAAGTCCAACTCTATGAGCCATTATGTGACCAAAGAAAAGAAGATGAAAAACTGCACTTATAACATACTAGCTCTCCAATGACAGTAAAGCTTTTAAAGATCTGTACTCTTAGGTGCTTGGCAATTAAATTTCAGTGATAGTTTTGGTTTGCAAAAATGTTCAAACAAATTATATACATATATATATATATATATATATATGATAATTATGAAAATCAAGCCCTTCCATCTGAAATCCAGTGGCTATGGATTAATGTGAACTTGGAGCAACATATTTGTGTTGTCAAGACATGTATTTGTCCATGTCTCCATTTAATTTAGTATTTTTAAAATAGCTTTAGAAAGTGCCTCACCAGGAAAAACTAGAAATTCCTATCCAGCTCAAAATTGTACAATATCTGAGACTATTATCTTTTATTTTTTATAACATAAGTGGGCACATATGTAAGTAGAAAATTTCCCACTTGCCTACACACAAGTTGTAGTAAAAAATTCAAGATTGTTCTATTTTGGTATACACACTTATTGCAAATCTTTTATGAAGCTGAAGATGGAAAAATAAAGCCGTGTAAGTATCTTCCTTTTCATAGACTAAACACAGACATGTTGTGAGGATTTGCTCAAATGCACAAAGGAATTGAAAGGATGGGTAGGTGGGCTTTTAACTCAAACAAGTCTTCCTGAGAGTTTTTGGTTATGGTTTTTTCTAGTGTTGTGAGCTTGAACCCCTCCATTCTTCATTTCTCCATCTATTAGCAGAAGTTGAATCATGTTTGAGGATTATGAGAAGTAACTGCAAAGACACACACTGAAAAATACTTCCCAACATTTTCCTAAGCATATGTTTAAGAAAAGAGAACTCATATTTTGTAAGTTCCGTCTTTGTAAAAAGATTTCTTGCTCACTGAATCTGACCTCTCCTACTCTTATTATCTTTTCAGACAACTGTGATGACCCATTGTCCAACTTCCTCTCACTGACAGCTTTCTCCAGTTCCTCGGATCTCACTGGAAGTTCTAGCTCAGCTCAACTGAACTGGAGAATGGGTAAGTATACTGATTAAGGCAGAAATCCAAGTGTTAGATGAAGACGTTATAAGTTCTAAGGAGAGAGGAAGTACTCTGTCTACATAGGAGTTACATCCAGTCATAGTCCTGAAGGAATCTTGGTGGTTACTTAAATAGCAAAATACTTCCCAGCATGTAATAGATAGTCAACATGTTCTGCCAACCCAAAGATCCACCAAGGAATTCTTTGTGTTGTTTTCTTGTTGTTGGTGGTGGTGGTTTTGTTATTGTTGTTGTTGTTTGAGGTACTAACTCTATAACCCATGGCTTCATGCATGTTAGAAATATGCTTGCTTATGGGAGCATATCACTATTCTATGAAATTCTTGATGTAGATTTGTATATGTGCCTGAACATGTTTGTGTATAGACATATAAGTGGATATGCATGCTTACATGTACACAATTGTATGTTGTGGGAGGGGCAGAGGACGACCTTTAATGATATTTCTTAGGTGTCATACACTCTTATGTGTAAGGATGTCTCACTAGCCTTGAATTTGAAGGTTAGGCAGGTTTATTCCTGTTTCTGCCTCACAGAGGTGGGATTGCAAGCATGTACCACTCTCCCTTTTTTGTTCATCTTAACTTACTGAATTTTTTTACTTATTTACTTTATATCCAATTTACTACCTCCTTCCTGGTCACCCCCTCCCACAGTTCTTCCACCATCATCTCTCCCCTTCTCCTCTGAGTGGGCATAGGCTCATGTACAGACATCCTTAGCCAAATAGTGGATGGAGCTTGCCAAGACAATTAGTCTCACCTCTATTCAAATCGTGTGACACCATGTCAGCATTGTCTAGGAACTCCTTATCCACTTCTGGAGAAGCTAGGGGTCTAATTTTAAACCAGTTATCTCTCTGTTAAATAGATATTAACTGAGTACAATGTCTCTGTAATTATTAACTATATCCATCTTTTTCTGGCTAGGTGGGAATCATAGGTACTCTACCTCAGATGAGTGTGTGTGTGATGGAGAAGACTGACTCCTTTTCTCTCTTAATTAGAGTCCAAACAGAGCAGACTGGGTAGAATCTAACGTCATGAAGTTGAATGCAAAGACTAGAATGCCCACCTCTATTTCAATGTGCAATATATTGACAGGACATTCCATTCACAGGGCCTCATCATTTCTTACAGAAGAGCAATCTCTGGCTCTAGGGCAATTGTAATCCTGGCTCTCTCTCTTGCTCTTTCTGTGTGTCTATGTCATCTAGCCACCTATACCAGTGACATTGCTAAACACAGTCCAGATATTTTATCTGGATATTTATTAAGTGAATGTATAAAGGATTTCTGGACAGTTATAAATTTAACCAATGCTGCAAGATATTAATTTAGAGCGATTAATGAATAATAAATGTTTCTGTGATGATTCATGAGTACTCCATATATATTAAGCACTGCACTAGAACCTTTACATATGATTGCTCAAAACATGTAGGAATGATTCTTACTTAGGGCTAATGGTTTTAACAGATGACTCAGCTGGATAAGTGCTCACTTCACAAACATGATGATCTGAGTCCATCCACTTTATAAAAACCCATGACTGTTAGTGTACACAGTAATCCAAGCATTCTGAGGGGTAAATAGAATCAGGCATATCCCTGACCCATGCTGGCTATATAGTCTAACCAGGATCAAACACCTTTGTGCTTAGAGAGTTACATGGCCAGTTGCTCATTCTAAAGCTTAAGCTCAAAAATTATTCCAACAGCCATTGCTCTTCTCATGTCTCTGGGCTCACTGGGATGCACCAGCTTCCCTGTTTTTCTATTTTGCAGAAAGCACATGGGGTTCTTCTAACCTTCCATAATTACATGATCAAGTTACACAATGAGTTTCTTCCTGTATATCTGAATGAACTATGGTATGCTTTTTTTAAATTATATTTCTTCACATGTATGCTCACATACATTTGAAATCATATATGTAAAAATATAAGTACATAGTTTTCTATCTCTTTAGAAAATCCTAATGAATACAGACATTAGCTATTTTATATCTACTTCCAATTTTATTATAATAGCTCCATTTTCTTCAGTTCTTCAAGACTTTACACTACTTGAACAACTTTTCCGTCTTCTCACTTCCTTTCTTAATGAGTTAGATGTTCCTGGATGTGACCATTTTACATTTTTATGACTACTCTGGCTTTTACTTGACAAAATATATTCTGACAAGGATTTATTGCTTAGCACTTTTATGCCATGTTCTTAGAAATGAAAACTTGTGTGTTTATCTTAATCTCCAGCTTCTAAGAGTTAAAATCTAGTTCAGAGAAGGTGGCTACATTAAATGAATGTGTTTGTATATGTGCATGTATCAAAACTTGTGCTTAGATATTTAGAAGTGGCAGTGATTTCATATTGAGTAGAGAAATGAAGGAGAGAAATGAATGTAGCTAACAGCTATATAGGCTGCTACCATTGTATACTGATATGAAAAACACTACATTAGAGGGGCGTGGGGATAGAGCTCAGTTGGTTCAGTGCCTACTTAAGTCTTCTTCCCCAGCACTGTAAAATGTATCTATGCCCCTAAAAGCCTGTAATCACAGCACAGAGTAGACAGTGTGGAGGAGCAGACATTCAAGGTCATCTTCAGCATCCGTGTGATATACAGGCCATCCTGAGGTGAAGACCCAGTTGCTGAAACAACAAAAGATTGCTGAGGCTCCAGTGGCATAGTATGGTGGCTTACTAGTAGCAATCTGCTAATGTACACTTGAAATCTGACAATAATGTAGAACATATATTCACACATACACACACCCAAAAGGGAGTTTGTATCAACTCACTAGATTGTTCTAAACATTTTATGTAGTGGAAATTTCTGGTTTACTTGGAGACTCAGTTTTGTCATGTGATGTTTTTCTGGAACTTGTCTGATGAGATGAGGATGTGTTATAGAAGCATACATGTGAGAGGATGTTTTGCTAAGGAAGACATGTGAGAGGATGTTTTGCTGAGGCATACACTCTAGAGAACGTGCAATGTTTGAGAAGAGTTTAAGTAGAATCCAACAGAGAGTGAATGACATTCTTATATTGGTTTGCCTTGCAATACTTTGATGGTCTTCACTGATAATGCTCTTACATTGCTTGGCCTTGCAAAACTTCATTCATCTTTGCTTGTAATGACTTAGTAAAGAAAAATCTGTCAAAAACTTCTTAAGGTATTCTGGCTACTTCTTACTACTTCCATGTACTCATGCCAACACAGCAGAGCCTTGTGGTTTCTTCTGGATCAAGCAGATACTAATGATTCATGTTTGATGTTTGCCAATTCGACAGGACTGTTACTACTGATTCTTGTTTAATATTTTGGACTAGATTGCTGATATTCTGACAACTAAGTTTGGAAATGCCCCAAAGAACAATTTTTTAAACAGGGCTACATCTCCCTTGTTCTATTAACCATCTTTCTCCCCTACCTTTGGTCAGTGAGATAGAGGAGGAGTTGAAGAATTTAAGAATTAAAGAAGGTTTTGAAAAATCTAAGCCTACAATTTTCTAATATGATCAGATGTCAAATCATCACACCATGGAGTATAATATATATAATTAATTTGTTTCGTATGCCCCAGTAACACCATGGAGAAAATAAAAGCTAATAAGAATCATTCATGTCTATTTCTCTGTACATTACTAAGGTTATGAGTATCCTGTGAACTTATATCCACACATGCACACACCTGGTGTATGGATAGAGTGAGGATGTGGAAGAATATTTATTGATGAATTACTGGCATGGCCATAGTATTCTGCCTTGGGCTGAAGCTCTGTCAACATGGAAAGAGGCATGAGGGTAATATGTTTTTGGAAGATACAGTCCTCCATGAGGCACACGGCTGCCTTTTCCACACTTTCTTCACATTCATTAGTCTTCTGGTGAAATATGCAGATGAATTGTTTGCACTAAAGTCTTTGTCTCTTAGTTGATTTCCAGAGGAAATCAAAGTAACACATACCCCAAATGATCTCCCAAAGTTGCTCTGGTGGCAATGAATAGCCCTTGACTACAGCTGGGTCTGATTCAGACACAAAAGTGTCCCTCCTTTTCATGAGTCTCCTGTGATAAATTCCTTTGGTGTTCTTTGTAAATTGGTCTTAACCCTGTTCTAGAACTTTCTACAGTGTGTGTGTGTATGTATGTGTGTATGTGTCCTTGTCTGTGTGCATACCATAGGATACTGTGTGATACCATACAGCTAAATTTATAGACAGTTGTGAGCTGCTTGATGTAGGTGCTAGGAACCCACCTTGAGTCCTCCAGAAGAGCAATAAATGAGCCATCTTTCCAATCCTATCCTGTAGGATTTTGATCTTTGTAAAAATCACATTAGGTACTTGGTGAAGTTACCACTTACTTTTCCTCCAGAGCTTTGTTAGTCCTTAAAGTCACACCACCATATGACACATAGGTGATTGTCAGCTGTAGCATCTTGGGATAATATATAGTCACAAGAACAGTGGGTTTCCATACTTTTATAGATCATGGGCTGATTTGGTCCATGAGGACAGTGGAAGCAGAGACATCAAACAGGGGGTTCAGAAATCTTGTAGGTACATATGGTGAAGGATCACAATGAAACTGCTTGTCAGTAGGCAGATCAACTTTACTTAGGGCAAATAAAGGCTTATAAAGTTGAGGGGGACTGAGGGTAGGGACATTCAGGATGGAAAATAGTCATTGGCTAGGGACTTAGGTTATCTGGAATGCTTCATGGGGACACCATGGGGAAGCATTTCTAGCATCTCAGATGCTGGCTGAACAGGTTTTGTCAGGAGAAAAGAAATATTCTATACACTAATTGAGGCTATATGACATTCCTCAGGTAAAGACATATGTGTGGGCTTAAATACCCCAAACAAGATCAAAGGAGAAACTCTGTTAATGAAGGGAGTCCTCTACTAAATGCCAAACTCCAGAATGTAATCCAGTGAATGGTAGAGTTTGGCCTTAATTAGCAATTATCCTACAAAGAAGCTGTATATGTATCATCCAACAGTATCCCAGTCTTAGGGGTTTTTCTTCAGTCCAATTCCTGTTTCATACATATGACAGTACTCAAAAAAGGGGAGCAATTTCCCTGCTATTGTATCTTGGATGTGCAGGCACATATGAGGATAATGATATTACTCTTAGACATGTGATACAGCATTATATTCATAGAAGGGCTTCTTATGTATGTAATGTATATGTGTTTATATATGTGTATGCATATGTGTTAACGGACAACCTCACATGTCATTATTCAGACTTACCCACCTTAACAGAACTAACACCACTATTACCAGTACTACTAATTGTTATTGTTATTGTTGTTGTTGTTGTTAGTTATAGTAGTAGAAACTATTATATTATTATAAAATAATATCATTGTACTGGCTAGGTTTGTGTCAACTTGACACAGCTGGAGTTATCACAGAGAAAGGAGCTTCAGTTGAGGAAATGCCTCCATGAGATCTAGCTGTGAGGCATTTTCTCAATTAGTGATCAAGGGCTCCTTGTGGGTGGGACCATCTCTGGGCTGGCAGTCTTGGGTTCTATAAGAGAGCAGGCTGAGCAAGCCAAGGG
>LR750101.1:592379-720712 GCA_902729485.2 Mus minutoides | reverse complement strand
TGGTACAACCACTCTGGAAGTCAGTCTGGTGGTTTCTCAGAAAATTGGACATAGTACTACCTGACGATCCAGCAATACCTCTCCTGTGCATATACCCAGAAGATGTTCCAACTGGTATATGAACACATGATCCACTATGTTCATAGCAGCCTATTTAAAATAGCCAGAAACTGGAAAGAACCCAAATGTCCCTCAACAGAGGAATGGATACAGAATGTGTGGTACATTTACACAATGGAATACTACTCAGCTATTAAAAACAATGAATTTATGAAATTCTTGGGGAAATGGATGTATCTGGGGGATGTCATACTTAGTGAGGTAACCCAATCACAAAAGAAGTCACTTGATATGCACTCATTGATAAGTGGATATTAGCCCAGAAATTTAGAATACCCAAGATACAATTTGCAAAGCACAAGAAAATCAAGAAGAAGGAAGACCTACATGTGGATACTTCATTCCTCCTTAGAATAGGGAACAAAATACCCATGGAAAGAGTTACAAAGATAAAGTTTGGAGCTAAGACAAAAGGATGGACCATCCAGAGACTACCCCACCTGGGAATCCAACCCATAATCAACCACCAAACCCAAACACTATTGCATATACCTGCAAGATTTTGCTGAAAGGACCCTTATATAGCTATCTCCAGTGAGGCTATGCCAGTGCCTGGCAAATACAGAAGTGGATGCTCACAATCATGTATAAGATGGAACACAGAGCCCACAATGTAGGACCATGAAAAAGTACCCAAGGAGCTGAAGGGGTCTTCAACCCTATAGGTGGAAGAATAACATGAACTAACTAGTTCCCCTAAAGCTCATGACTCTAGCTGCATATATAGAAGAAGATGGTCTAACTTTATCTTACATGCAAATATTTGTAAAAGAGGAAATTTTAAAGCATGAACAAGCAGTCTAGTTTGGGGACTATTGACAAAAAAAGGAACATTATAAAAGTTTGAAATTTTTTTATTTCAAACTAGTGAATATCATTCATATATATTCATCATATTCTTCCCATAATAAGTATATTATTAATTTTATATAGTTATTTATTTTACAGATATACTAAAGGAAAATGCTATTGCAAAAACAATAAGCATACAAATCAACCTATCTTTAACTATTCAGAAAAAAATAAAATCATACATCCATTTTCTGTCAAGGTATAGCATTATTGCGGTGACAGTATTTAAAACCCCTTTGAATTTTTATCTCTTAAGAACATCAAGTTTTCTGAAATGAGCAGAAAGAGAGACTGGGCATTAGAATTAGTTTGAATTTCCTAAGAAATAAAATCAGTACCTCTTTCAGTTCTGAGGCGTTAGCAGAGAGTCTGGAATAATGATTGGGTCTTTTGAGTGTGATAAGGAAGAAAATAGGAACAGAAAATGTGTATTTCTGCAGCTGAAATATCAGAATACTCAAATGCTTCATTCTATGACTATTAATCTTCATTGATTTTGCTTGTCTCTATTATAGACCAATAAATGCATACATCATATAATGCATTTCATCAAACCTATCCTCTCCCCTCCAGTTCCTCTTCTAGGCCCCCTATTGCTTATCCCTCCTACCTTTACATGTTTTTACCTTTTGTGTTGTCACTTTTATTGTTATGTATGTGTGTATTTGTTAAATCCACTGAGCTTACTTAGTAACTTAATGTCATCTGTATGAACATGGTCATACGTCCATCTATTATGCATATATAGACTCTCAGGGGAAAATCTCTGAAGTAATCTGGCACTTCCTCCCATGGAAGCCATCAGTTGCTTCTGATGAAATTCCCTGTCTTTGCTGAGATTTTATCTGTCTTGAACTTATAGCTGCTGTGAGTTCATAAGTGAACAGGCACACCCACCTGCAAAATACTATTTCACGAGAGACATTAACTGCCTCTAGCATTTAAGGCCATTTTTATACCCTCTTCCTAGATGATGCCAGAGTCAAGGAGAAGAAATGGGTACTCCACATTCTCTGTTCTCTTCATGTAGAACTATTGTGAGTCTTTATATTAATCACCATTTGCTGTTAAAAAAAAAAAAGCTTTTCTGATAAGGGTTCAGAAATGTACTGATTTATGTGGGCATAATGATAAGATTTTAGGGGGCAGTTAATTACTATGCTCACTTAGCAGAATAATAGTATTAGGCTCTCCCCTATAGCCTCTGATCAAGGCAGCCTGAGCCAGTTAAGTGAGCCAGTGAGTTCCTGAACCAGTTAAGAGTAGCAGTCATAAGTTACATCCTATTGAGCAGGATTTAAAGCCTGAACTTCAATTCTGACAGAGTTAACAGAACTAGCCTTGGGGTAAGTCTTGTGAAACAGAACTTATGTCCTGCCAGAAAATGGTTTGTTATTCCCATGCCATTCATGCCATTACTAGAACAGTGGGTATGACTTTCCAAGGCTGTGATTATTGTAGCTCACATGATTCACAGCTATTTATGACTGATGAGTACTTTTCCCCAGACTGGTAGACTTTTTAGCAGTTTCCACTACTATGGATGCTAGTCCCTGCAGATGAAGCCTCAAAATCAATTCAAGTTTGATCTCCCCATGTCTTATGAGTCAAGTATATTGAGTATTTTACAATACTGTCTTGCCTTCAAGATCTGGAAGGCAACAAAGAACAATGTCAATAGCTGTAGTTTTTTAGGAAGTACGGAATCCCACTGTACAAACTAATTAACAGTTAGCATACAGGTAATCAATGCCTAGTGCTAATCTTTTTATCTGACAGTCTATAGCTGGAAAACATTGTCTTCCATTATAGGCTAACTACAGTCAAACTCATTTTTGTATGTGTATGTGTATATTGTAGGAAGCTTCAACAGTAAAAGTTTTGATATAGCGTTTTCAAAGGTTCATCAAGCTTTTCTATATTCCTCTACCCTAACTTTCCATCTTCCACCCCAGTGAACCCTTTCTATTCTATTATATCCAGTTCTTTTTAATATCTCCAACATTCTAGCTTTATGAGTCTGTGTGTATGTGGCGGGGGGGTGATATGAGACAACTTACTAAAATTAGATCCTTCTTTTTATCATGTGGTTTTCAGGATTTATTTCAGGTAGTCCGGCTTAGGAGCAAGTCTTTTTCACACTAAATCATCTCAACCTGAGATTTTCTGGGATTTAGACACATTATTTTTCTGATATAAAATAATTTCAAGGAGCTGGAATTCTTTGAAATATGTTGGAATCATGATTGTCTATTTTTTTAAAACTCTACTATTCTTTTTTCCACTGTCACGAAATGGATGCTATTTCTTTCATAAGACAGTTTGTAGAAAGTAAAGCAGATTGACCACAGAAAATTCTAGTATAAAATAGTGGGATCAAAAAAAGTATTGATTCTTTTCCCCACTGTTGATTGGTTCAGTCTTACTAGTTCATGGGAGCCCATAATTGTGCAGACAACCAGCCTCTTTCCCAGGAATCATTCCAGCATCATCTAGGTCTTGCTTATTGTATCTTTCACAGAGAAGGGAAAACTAGAGGCAAGAAAGCAATCAAAGTCTATGTATAGCTTTTATTCCTGAGAACTTAGTCTTGTTGTCATAGCTGTAATACTACGGAAATATAAAATACAAAAAAAAAAAAAAAAGATAGAAAGAAATCAATCAAACACACACATAAACACACACATATTTTCAGATCTCTTATTATAAAAAGAATGTAGAATCAGTGTTCCTACATTGCTTGTAGCATTCTGGTCACTAAGGAGAATATATTTCAGAGTAGATGATAATCATGGATCTTTTTTCCCTGTTTTGAATCTTAGTTAGTGGAAATAAAATGGTGCTTATCAAATAAGAATACTAGAGACTAGCTGATGCTCAAAAACGGTCCCCATATCCTATATATGTCTTAAGATTAGTAAGATTTTTGCCTTTCTTCCTCCAGCTCCAGTATCAATATAGTTAGTCTTATATAGTGAGGGACTGTGTATTGGGAACCAGAATACAGAAAGTATATGAGCTAAACTTGGGTCTGAATGAAGTGTAGTGGGTACCAAAATACAGAAATTCCTTCAGCTCTCAAGAAGAAGTCTGAATAAAAGCTCTTCCACTTAAAAGGCAAGCAAGAGAATCATGGGAATGAGCATGCACGTTTAGGGGGAAAAGTGAGACTTTTAATTCCTACACTATGCTTAGTAATACTCTTCCCTCCTGTTCTGCACAAATGACCAGCAAAAGGGTTGATTTTCACCAACCACTCTGCAATGCCCCTCACCCCAGGTTCCAGAGGACTTGAGAATTCAGCAGTCAGTAAAAGTTTATTTTCATTTACTTTTTCTTACTTCACAGGGTGACAAAAACCTTAAGGCTTCCCAGTTCTGAGAGAATGAGTATTGGTGATTGACAAAATTCAAATTCCATGAATTATCTAGGGGTCATGTAGCTGTTACAAACTCCCGAGTCTTAGTGGAGTGGATTACACATAAAATTTGCCAGGCTTTTACATGAAATGTAGTTGTTCATATATAATTTCTTCTTGTGTTTCTTATGCATGTGTGATTGCAGAACTGTCTCCCTCCCAACTTTCCAGCTGATCTTGGCCTTTCCTGGTTTTCCAGGCTTCAGGATTAAGCTTTACTGTCTCTGTAATTGAAAGGCATTTCTGAGCAGTAGTGTTACTTTCTATCTTTGTTCTGTGAATGTTCTGCCCATGCTTTCTTTAAACTTTTCTTTCCCTTGCATCCAAAATTCTCCAAATGAAGAATAAAGGTTAAATAAATAAATGATACCCATGAATGAAATGAAGTCTCAATAAATGTCTTTTTCAGCTTTATATCCATAGTAATGATAAGTCCCCTACTAGGTTTGGAGTCCTGATTTGGACAGTGAAAGGAAAGAAGGAGCAAGAGAGAGAAGAATGGAGGAAGGAAGGAAGGGGTGGCATCACAACCACAGCGCTTTCCCTGAGCCTGGTGCCCTAGAATAAAAGGTAGAAAATTGGCTTTGAAAGTACTAGGAGTTTAAGTTCAGAGTCAGGAACTGTGTCTTAACTGCTGAACATAATTTCATGGAACTTTACCATAGGAAACAGTGACTTTCTAAGGCATTATTACAAGTCTTTCTTTCATTCTGTTCCAGGAACTGGTGGTTGGTCCCCAGCAAATTCCAGTGCCCAAGAGTGGCTCCAGATTGACCTGCAAAACAGAGTAGAGATTACAGCTGTAGCCACACAGGGAAGATATGGAAGCTCTGACTGGGTCACAAGCTATCGCCTGATGTTTAGTGACACAGGGCACAACTGGCAACCGTACAATCAAGAAGACAGCATCTGGGTAGGAAATACTTTCCTTTTCCAGTGAATAAATATGAGATGTGTAAATGCTAACCATCGAATGTCTCTGTCATCTTATTGTAACCAGACTGTGAGGGTTTAATAACTGTCTTCTGTCCATTCAGAAATAATGAGATCACGTCTAGGCTCTGATTCCAATGTAGCTCTATCCAAAGCAAATAAGAGTATCAGTATGTTTCACCTCTTCTAGCAATTTCAATAATTTTAAGACAAAATTGGTTATATCATCTATAAAAATAGAAAACATGATGACAAAATCCTTATCCTGTGTCATTGACTCTCTTATTTTCTTTTGTCCATTGTGCTGTGGTAAAATTCTGCCAATAAAAGCAATATAAGTGAGATTTTTCTTATGGTTCAAGGTTATTATCTATCCCAGCAGAGAATTCACAACTGTGGGAGTTTGAGGTGGCTGGTCACATAGCATCCATAATTAGAAAGAGTAATGAATGCCATGCTATTGCTCTTCCCATTTTCTCCTGGATCCTACCCAGCAAATGCTGCCACCCACAATAAGCAAGTGTTCCTATATATATTAGGATCATCAAGATAGTTCCCTGCAAACATGCTTAGATGTTCAACTATCAGCTGACTCTAGATTTTGTCAAATTGACAATTATCATTCACCATCATAATGGCTGAGGATATTTCTGCATATATATATATATATATATATATATATATATATATATATATATATATGCAATACAATTGAGAATTTTACATAACTTGCTCAAATAAATAAACTATATCACCTGTCCAAAGTTGCTAAATATGGGATTATGTCTGAGGAATACGTATTTTTCTCTGAGTATGCTAAACAGCTACCATTCAAGGTTCAAAAGGCATTAAAATATAGAAAAAATGGCAAAGTTTAAACTTATCCTGGCACTGTCGGTAATTACCAGTTTCAGAGTAAGACACATGCTGTAAGTTAGAAAATAGTACTTTCTTTCCCACTGAAGTTCCACATTTGTGAACTTCCTGTAAATAAAAGTTGTCAAGAAACCATAGGTAAAAGAAAGCAGGGACAGTAGTCACAGGTTGATGCTACAAGATGTCTCTAAAGGCTGGAGTTTAGGTCTTGGGTACATGGCTTAGCAGGCACAATGCTTACCATCAAATGACAAGGACTGGAGTTCAGATCTCTGTAACCCACAAAAAGGCCATAGAGATGTGGTGAAATCCTTAGAGACCCCCCAGAGCATGCTGGCTAACGAGACTAGACAGAAAGATAATAGACACAACCTACGTAGATAATAAGTGATAGAGACAAAAAAAGACAACTGAAGACAACCTCATGCAACCACACATTGGGGCACAGCTGTGTGAGCATGCATGCATATATGAAATTACATGTACATATGAAGAAAGAGAAACAATGCTTTGAATATAATAATATAAATAAATGTTATTTTTTTTTGTTGTTCTGGAGAGAAAAAAATCACAATTTCTTTTTGTTTTTGTTTTTGTTTTTTGTTTGTTTGTTTTTCGAGACAGGGTTTCTCTATATAGCCCTGGCTGTCTTGGAACTCACTTTGTAGACCAGGATGGCCTCGAACTCAGAAATCCGTCTGCCTCTGCCTCCAGAGTGCTGGGATTAAAGTCATGCGCCACCATGCCCAGCTCACTAAGTGAGGTAACCCATTCACAAAAGAACTCACATAACATGTACTCACTGATAAGTGGATATTAGCCCAGAAACCTAGACTGCCCAAGATACAACTTACTAAATACATGAAACTCAAAAAGAATGAAGATCAAAATGTGGACACTTCGCCCCTTCCTAGAATTAAGAACAAAGCACACATTGAAGGAGTTACATAGATCAAGTGAGGAGCTGAATCTAAAGGATGGACCAACCAGTGACTCCTGCAGCCAGGGATCCATCCCATAATCAGCCACCAAACATAGAAACTATTGCATATGCCAGCAAGATAGTGCTGAAAGGGTCCTGATATAGCTGTCTTATGGGAGGCTATACCAGTGCCTGGCAAACACAGAAGTGGATGCTCTCAGTCAGCTATTAGATGGAACACAGGGTTACCAAGGAAGGAGCTAGAGAAAGTACCCAAGGAGCTGAAGGGGTCTTCAACCCTATAGGTGAAAGGACAACATGAACTAACTAGTACCCCCAGAGCTCTAGTCTCTAGTTGTATATATAGAAGAAGATGGCCTAGTTGGCCATCACTGGGAAGAGAGGCCCCTTGGTCATGCAAACTTTATATGCCCCAGTACAGGGGAATGCCAGGGCCAATAGGGGGGAGTTGGTGGGGTGGGTAGGGGAGCAGGGTGGGGGATGGTGGAGGGTTTAGGGGATTTGGGGGAGAACATGTGAAATGTAAATGAAGAAAATATCTAATAATAATGGAAAAGAAAGAAAAGAAAAGAGAAAAGAAAGAAAAGAAAAGAAAAGAAAAGAAAAGAAAAGAAAAGAAAAGAAAAGAAAACCATAAAATATGAACACATGGTGATATTATAACATAGTCTTTTCCCCTTAAAGAAGCTTTGGCTGCAACCTTGACTTCAGTTACTTCATCTTTCAGTATTAGCCCAACCTTATTGAAAATAATGTGTTTACCTTCATTAATATTTGCTGCTGATTCACTATCTGGATCTCTAGGTAAGACCAGGAATAAGGAAAATATTCCAGTTAGTTAGCAAACATGGACTATTGTCTTCTTTACTTGGGTTACTTAAGACATTAGTGGCAATATTCTCACTGGTCATGGTTTTTAGACTAGTCCTGCATAGTCATTGAAGGGATTGTCTGACATCATGGTTCCTGGAACAGAGCCAGTAGGGCATGGGTATGAGATAGAATGGTTGTTGCTGGACATGAGGCTTGTTTGTAATACACACACACACACACACACACACACACACACACACACACACAAAACTTCATGTTCCTCCTTTGAGAAATATTCCTCATACCAAGTTTAACATTGAATATCCTTTCTGTCAGGGTTAATGACTCCATGATAATCAAAAACAACAAGAGTCCAGGAGGTGAGCATCTCTTAGCAAAAATGGTAAATTCTGTGACCTTCAGGATAGTGCTCAAGGATGTGGGAAAGAACTATGAAAACATGAGTTTAAAAAAAAACAGGATTTTTCAACTATGCAAAATATAAGATATAAAATTAATTATATATAGGAGCTTCATGGATCTAAAAGAGCAGAGACAGCTGCAGTAAAAGCCAACTTGTCAGAAAGACACAAAGGCAGGCAGATGCAAAGGCCAGCAGTTTCCTGAGTTCAAAGCCACCCTGGGACAAAGCAAATTTATGTTCAGACGTGATCAGAGTACAAATCTCAGAGCCAGATCCCACCCAGATAGCTTATTGTCTGTGCATATAAAAGTAGGCAGATCTCTCAACTCATTTGGAATGTTAAGAAAAATGAGCTTGCTGTCTTTTCCTAGAAATCAAGGCACTAATGGCAAAATTGCTGACTGGTAGAATAAAAAAAAAAAAAAAAAAAAGGGTGGGGGAGATTGGGATTGATAGTTGAATTGATATGTAAATAAAAGGCTTTGGGCTTTGGTCTGCAGAACTGAGCTAGCTATCTGATAATCTCCAGAGAAAGCTTTGCCAAACAGAACACAGGCTGTCAGCTTGCACCCCATCATTTACTTGGAGTCATTTCTTTTGCTGTTCCCAAACACTACTTACTTCTTCAGAACCCCTCACCAAGCTGAGGCTGGTCTTTGGCAGTTTCTCATTTTAAAAATAGTCTTAGAATGTGCTTCTATCTCGTTTCTCAATATTGAAGCCCACATCAATTTTTACAGATCTGTGCTTGCTTTGCTGTTGAGTTTGGAGCGAGAAATAAGCACTCTTTCTGCCATGGAAACACTTTAAAATTTTTATGTTGACTTTAGGGGTGAAAATGGATGTTGGATCATTTATTTTCTCTGGAGTTTCCCATCAGAACTAGCTGTTTTCAGACAGAGTTGCAGTTTTGAGTTATTTTGTTTCCACATTAAAAAAAATATCCAAGTTTCATTGTCTTCAGATCTAAACACTCTTCTTGTAGCCTTTCTAGTCCTCAGGAAACATTTCCGGGGGCCCGTCTCTGTGTTTGGAGAAGAGCTGACAAAGGACTCTAAACTTGCTTGACCTGTTGGTTCGCTTAGTTTTCAAGAGTTTGTTTGCTTTTCCTTTCAAGGCGAGCACACCATTCTTCTACATCTAAAGAAAATGAAGCCTTTACACCCTAGAATGATGTTAGAGTATTTAGAAAAAGAACTCTGGAATTGCCAAGGTTCTTAGAGCTACAGGTTGGGTGCAAAGACTGCTGTTACCCTATCCCATCAACCCTCAACAGCCTTGACAATGACCATGCATCATTAGCACTATTAGTCAAAACTAAGTTTTCTTTCTTTCTTTTTTATTTTCCTTTGTTTTTTGTTTGTTTGTTTTTCAAGACAGTGTTTCTCTGTGTAGCCCTGGCTGTCCTGGACCTCACTCTGTAGACCAGGCTGGCCTCAAACTCAGAAATTCTCCTGCTTCTGCCTCCCAAGTGCTGGTATTAAAGGTGTGTCACACGCCCAGCCTTAAGTTTTATTTCTAAGTATACTTGATTATAAAAGTATGGTCTCTTTCTTCTTTCTTACTTTCTTCAGTTTCTCATTTTTTTTCTTGTCTTACATGAATCGTGAGCCTTGTCCAACCTACTCTGAAATAATATTAAACTTAAGTGTTTACTTTATACTGCTAAATTAAAAAATTAAGAAACTATACATATCTGTACATATCTGTGCCTGTGTATTGCAAATTCTGTCTAAACAGTGAAGTGCCCTAAGAGAATATGTCAAACTGGTAATTAAAAACATTTCATAAAAATATGTGAATGATCCACTTTGATCGGACACTTATTAACAAGCTAAGCACCTGGCCATTAACTGATAAGTGAAGGTATTTCAGAGACAGATATGGCAACAAATTTTAGATACCTAGTGGATCTAAAGTGTCTTTAAATTGTGGTGTAAACATGCCAGAGAGATACAAAGATTAAAATTCTAACTCTGAGCAGCAGCCTGAGCCAGAGTGATTTGCTTTGTGTGTGTTGTTGGTAGGGTGCATTTGTAAATTAGATGGCAAGCTGCAGAAGTCTGTTCTATTCCATTCTGTGTGTTTCAGGAATAGACCCCAAGTAATTAGGCTAGAGGACAGTGCCTTTACCCTCTGAGCCATTTCCTGAGCTCAGAATTGAAGTCTGCAGTGAGGCACAACAAATAAACCAGCTGACTCTCCTACAGGCTGTTACACACCCATCAAAAGTTACAAAAATTGTTTTTGGGATCCATTCTATGTCTCTCCTACTTAACGACTTCCAAGTCACCTAAAATCTTTGATGACATCAGCACTGCCATCCCCTTTTCATTGTGTTCAAAAAGAATACACAGAACAAGAAGCATAGTTAATGGGTGTGAGTCCTGAGGTCTAAAATTTCTTTGCTTCTCAATCACTTGCTTTCCCTTTTGAAATCTGGTCCACACATTATCTTTGTGACGATTTGCTTCATTTCTCTTTTGCAAGGGCACTCCAAGAAGCCCATTGCAGGTCCATATGTCAGACAAACATTTGCTGCTGGGACCTTCTTCTGTTTCAATCATGCACATATTTAACTGACCTGCCACTCACATCTTCCTGAATCCATCCATGAAAACCACCTTACATTTGACACAGGTCAGTTTTTCTAAGAAGGTAGAGATCTATTCATTCTGTACATGATAACATTTAAATTGTTGTTTAAAGAATGTAAAGATCATGGACAAGTTCTCTGGGGGAAAAGAGAACTTGTAGAGTCATGTCCATGAGGAAACAAAGAAGCTTGCAAGACAGTTTCTATGCACTGATAATCCTAGCTCAGAAGACAACCTCCCAAAATTCAAAGTGATTTCCTTTGGGTATCTGTCCCCTGGACATGCATTTCTGTGGAAAACACACTCTTTAACCAAGGCTACAAGCACATGGATACTCTGATAAGATTATGAGCACATCAGTTTATCTCTTACCTAATAGGTTTCTTCTATTTTACCAAAGACATTGAGAATTCAAAAGTTCAAGAAAGCTGAGCTAGACCAGAGTGATAGAACCAATTTACAAGCTTAGCTATTCCTGGAAATGATGCCTAAACACAAGCCAATAGGTGATATCTTAGCCTAAAACACCAGCATTTAGGACCTGATACCCTCTGATTAAGGAGATGAAGCAGCCCTCACCAAAATTCCACAGTATAATGCTGAGCAAAATCAAAGCAGAAATTGGAGAGTTCTTGGGAATTCTGGTATGAAGTGTTCTGTGGGAGGGTGTGGTGGACATAGAGCTACGTGACTTGTGTTACTACTCAGTTTCCTGACAGCAGCTACGGTGGGAAGAACAGCCTCCCCTTCCTCCTGCCATGTATCCATGAGGAATTGTATTCCCAGGAATTATACTATCCAGAGTAAATGCTCCTGCTTCACATTGCTTCCTGTCAGCTATTTTGTCAAAGCAGCCAGGAAGCCAGAGACACACCAGCCTTTCACTTTCCTCTGAGTACCTGGCATCACCTTCTGCATTTCTCGTTTACTGGAATCATATTCCTCTTTACTAACACATCCTTCAGCCTGTACACTGTGGAGCTCTGTGGTTTCTATCACTTTCTGCAGTCTGTTTGCACATGCAAGGTTTTCATGGCTTACCCAGCCCTTTTCTTACTCTGAGGTCAATTGAACCAATGAATCACACATTTCAGTCATCAGTTCCCCAATTTCACCCTCCAGCAGCTCCCAAATTTTCTGGGAGATGCTCTCCTATCTTCTTAATTTACACACGTTTATTCTGCAGATTTTCTGTAGCATGTCTTAAGTATCGATCACTGTTTGATATACTATTTTAAGCCTACCAATTTCAGAAAATAATTTCAGAGGACAAAGCTTATTACTATCGACATATTTTTAAGCTCTCATTTTATGCCTAGTACCAGGCTGCATGAACAGAGACTTAAAGATGCACTCTCTTCCTCTCCAATATATCCAGAACCATTAAGAGACTAAAAATATGTCTCCTATGTAACAAAGCCTGCATTCTTATTCGGGTATGTGTATGTGCTACACACTTCTGTGCACTCTGAAAATAAAGGCAGATGTTGTGTTTTCTGTTTTATCACTTTCTGACTCCATCCCTTGGGATAAGTCCACTCAGTGAAACTGGAGATAGGCTTGGAGCCAACAAGCCCCAATGATCCTCTTGCCTCAGTCCCTGACAGCCCTGAATATATAAGTAGGCCCAGGGTCAAACCTAGCTTTTTGTTTATTTTTTATTAATATATTCTTTTTTTTTTCTTCCTCGTTCTGGTCAACCCTGCTCGTTCTGGTCTTGCCCCTTTCACTCCAGTTGGCCCTGCTCGCTCCAGCAGCCTCTGTTCGGTCCCACTTGCTTTTCCGGTCCAAGGATTCGTTTATTATTATTATTCATAAGTAGGCTGTAGTTGACTTCAGACGCACCAGAGGAGGGCGTCAGATCTCATTACCCGCTGAGCCATCTCACCAGCCCAGTATATTCTTTATTTACATTTCAAATGTTATCTGCTTTCCTGGTTTCCCCTCCAAAACTCTGCTATCCCATCCCTCCTCCCTCTGCTCACCAACTCACACTCTCCCACTTCCTGGCCCTGACATTCCCCTATACTGGGTCATTCAGCTTTCACAGGACCATCTAGCTTCTCCTCTCATTGATGTCCCACAAGGCCATCCTCTGCTACATATGCTGCTGGAACCATGGGTCTCTCCATGTGTACTCTTTGGTTTATGATTTAGTCCCTGGAAGTTTCAGGGGTTCTGGTTGGTTGATATTGTTGTTATTCCTATGAGTTTGCAAACCCCTTTGGATACTTCAGCCCTTTCTCTAACTCCTCATTGGGGACATGGGGACACAGTGCTTAGTCTAATGGTTAGCTGTGAGGATCCATATCTGTATTTGACAGGCTCTGACAGAGCCTTTCAAGAGACAGCTATATCAGGCTCCTGTCAGGAGGCACTTGTTGGAATCCAGAAAAGTGTCTGGGTTTGGTAACTGTATATGGTTAGTATCCCAGGTGGGGCAATCTCTAGAAGGCCTTTCCTTCAGTCTCTGCTCCACACTTTGTTTTTGTATCTCCTCCCATGGGTATTTTGTTCCCCCTTCTAAGAAGAATTGAACCATCCACACTTTGGTCTTCCTTCTTCTTGAGCTTTGTGTAGTCTCTGAATTGTATCTTGGTTAGTCTAAGCTTTAGGGCTAATATCCACTTATAAGTTAGTGTATCCTGTGTGTTCTTTTGTGGTTCAGTTGCCTCAGTCAGGATTATATTTTCTAGTTCCATCCATTTGCTTAAGAAGTTCATGAATTCATTGATTTTATTTATTTATTTTTTACTCTCCATATTCTATTCCCTGACCCCCCCATCTACCTTCTGATTGTTCCACATCCCACACCAGCTCCCCACCCTACACTGACCCACATGGATGCCCCCGCCCCCACCCCTCCTGACCAAATTCATTGTTCTTAATTACTGAGTAGTACTCCATTGTATAAATATACCACATTTCCTGTATCCATTCCTCTGTTCAGGGACATCTGGGTTCTTTCCAGCTTCTGGCTATTATAAATAAGGCTGATATGAACATAGTGGAGCATGTGTCTTCATTACATGTTGGAGTATCTTCTGGGTATATGCCCAGGAGTGGTATAGCTGGATCCACAGTTAAGTACTAAATCCAATTTTCTGAGGAACCATCAAACTAAGTGGTTGTACCAGCTTGCAATCTCACCAGCAATGGGGGAGTGTTCCTATTTCTCTACATTCTTGCTATAATCTGCTGTCACCTGTGATTTTGATTTTAGCTATTCTGACTAGTGTGAGGTGAAATCTCAGGATTGTTTAGATTTTCATTTCCCTGATGACTAAGGATGTTGAACATTTCTTTACGTGCTTCTCTGCCATTCGATATCCTTCATTTGAAAATTCTTTGTTTAGCTCTATACTCCATTTTTTTTAAATAGGGTTATTTGGTTTTCTGGAGTATAACTTTTTTAGTTCTTTTTATATATTGGATATTTACCCTCTATCTGATGTAGGATTGATAAAGATCTTTTCCCAATATTTTGGTTGCCGTTTTGTCCTATTTACAGTGTCCTTTGCCTCCAGAAACTTTGCAATTTTATGAGGTCCCATTTGTCGATTCTTGATGTTAGACCATAAGCCACTGGTGCTCTATTCAGGAAATTTTCTCCTGTGCCCATGTGCTCGAGGGTCCTCCCCACTTTCTTTTCTGTTAGTTTCAGTGTGTGTGGTTTTATGTGGAAGTCCTTGATCCACTTGGACTTGAGCTTTGTACAAGGAGATAAGAATGGATTGATTTTCATTCTTCTTCATGCTAACCAGGTGAACCAGCACCATTTGTTGAAAATGCTGTTCTTTTTTCACTAGATGGTTTTAGCTCCTTTGTCAAAGATCAAGTGACTTACAGGTCTGTGGATTTATTTCTGGATCTTCAATTCTATTCCATTGATCTACACGCCTGTCACTGTACCAATACCATGGAGTTTTTTTTTATCACAATTGCTCTATAGTATAAAAACCTGAGTGATTACTTTTTTAATGAGAGTTCAAGGTATGCATTCAAAGACATAGCCCTTCATGCTTATATAGTAAGTACTCTTAACCACTGCTCCATCTTCACCATCTTTGCATTAATACCTTTAACATAAAGTAATAATGCTATATAGAACAACATACTATGAAAGACATTTGCTGGGATTTTTGTTGCCTGGAAAACAGGTTATATTCATGACTAGAGCCTGCTTTGGGCCTCCAGAATACTTACCATAATTCAGAAACAGGCCACCATGGCTGGTAACTGCTTGGATTTTAAAGATATTTCTCTTATTTGTTTACTTACACATAAACATTTGGTAGTATATACTATTTTTTTTTTAATTTTTGAGTTAAACATTATTGAAAGATCAAAGAGGAAGGTTAAATAATACTAAGTGATTTGCAAAAAGACTAAGGAATGATATTATTTTTGTTTATTTAATATTATATATAATATATGTATATATATATATATATATATATATATATATATATATATATATATATATTCCATGCTACTTGTAATGACTATATACACCCACTAACTAAATCCGTTATCTAACTCAAAAATTTTTGAGTTTAGGAAAACTAATAAGTTGTTGGTCAGGGGAGTCCAGGAGACCCCAAGCAACATGGGCTATCACTGTTGTCCTTGGTACAGAAAAAGAAGGTTCAACTCTACTGCCAAAGACACCACACATTTTGGACTTAGGACTTGTAGGAATCAATGGAGCCCTGAGATGGAAAACATCAAGAGGACTAGTGGCGATAGTGTTGAAAGGAGCCATAAGCTGCCACAGAGCAAAGTAGTCAGTATCCCTACCTAGTGAGTATTCTTAGCCACTGTTACATCTTCACTTTCTTGGCCTTAATGACTTTAACATAAAGTAATAAGACTACATAGAACAACATACAATGAAAGATATTTTCTGGGATTTTGGTTGCTTGGAAAACAGTGTTTTATCCATGACTAGAGCCTGCTTTGGGCCTCCAGAGTACTTACTATAATTAAAGAAACAGTGGATCTGGATGGAATTGTAGGAGAAGTGAGAGGTGAACATAATCAAGACACATTGTATTAAATCTCAAAGTGAAAAAGCATACATGAATACATATATACTCATACATGATTTTTTCAGGAAAACTAAAAAAACTAATACAAACAGTTTTAAACAGAAATAATTGAAGAATTGTGCACACTTAGGCTGTCAACTTAACAGGGACCACCAATGCAAAAGTCAATTGCCACCATGAAACAGGTTGGATTCCAGCTGTGCCACTGGATAAAAATGTACCTTGCCCTGCCTTAGCACGTCATTGACACCAGTTATGACAAGTGTAGACACACTTGCCTCCTGACACCGTGCCCTCATTCCTCCACATTTCCTGCTCAGAGGAGATGGCTTATAGATTATCTTGCTTGGGGTGGTAGGAAGTACCTGGAAATGAAATCTTGTCTTCATATTAATCCAGCTTTAAATCACCAAATACAGACTTCTGAACCGCAGTGTTCTCCTTGAGATAGCCCAGTGGCTGTCTATGGTCTTTGCTGGCCTAGGATACCCTTAAGCCTGAAGGAACCCGGCTGAAAAAGGAAGGAAGAACAGCTGGTTCTTGCTCCAGCCTCAGCAGGCTTCTCTCTAGCCCTCTGGCTTTGTACTTAATCTTAAAACTCCCTGACTGATGCTCATCTGTTTTTCTTTCTTAATGTGAGAATTAGCTGTGATGTTTCAGGGCACTACACTGTGTGGGGTCTAGCCTCTTCAGGAAACTAATGATTTCCCACATTTACTCAGGAGGTATTTACACAAATTGCATGGGCAGGGACCCAACATGCCGTCTTCAGGATTACTGTTCACATGGACACTTTCGAGGAAAGGGCAGATAACTGCAGTTCCCACACTGGGTGCATTTATAGTGGGATATGATCCAGCACCTGGTATAAAAGGACTGGGAAGATCTCCTTAAAATTAATTATTCTAAATCTAGTTATGTAATTAACCTTGTCAATGTACTCCATGTTTCCCAGAAAGTTCTCTGTATAATATTTTCAATATATATATATAAATCAATTAGATTCTGAAGACTTTCTTCTTAGAAAAGAAAAAATCAGAGTTGATATTTCAATTTTAATGGGTTTTTCTTCTTTACAGAATTGTATTAAGTATAGTGTCTGAGAGAGTTATTTTTAATTGCCTTCTCTTTACTAAGGTGTGTGTGTGTATGTATTTGTGTATTTGTATACTGATGTGCATTTACATGTGTGTGCTTGTATGTGGAAGCCAGACTTTATATTTAGGTGGTCTCCCTCCAGGTATTTTTGGAGAGAGTTCTCAGTAGCCTGGATCCCTGAAATGTGGCTCTGCTAGCTGACCAGCAGACCCCAGGAATCCACTTGTCTCTACTTGTCAAATGCTTGGATTATAAATGCACACTCCCAAAAGCAACTTTTCACTTGGGTTCTGGGGCTTAGACTCAGATCCTCATTGTGCACACCAAGCACTTTACAAACCAAACCATCTCCACCCCCATTACTGAGCTTTTTATACTATGCATGCAATTTGTGTTTCATCTTTAAGCTGTTGTTTTCTTCTATATTTTGCCTCTGCTTTGAAGTTTAAAATAATCTTTGGCTCTGATAGATAACTAAGTCCCTAGGAAGCTTAGTTCCCTCCCTCGAAAAACAAGTGTAATTGGGATGCTGACCTCATATGACCTGTAAAACACAGTTACAAAAATGAGCATGCCTCAAAATGCCCCACAGTGCTTGTTAAGGTAGTGTGCTGAGCTCTGCTTGTAGAACATCTGACCCAATAGACCAGAGTTGGATTAAGAATTAAAATTTCTAAAAAAATATCAGGTGTTTGTGGGGCATTGGCTATGCCCTCACTTTTTGAAGCTTTGTGTAAACTGTAAGTGGAATCTTGCACTTGATGAGTTTACCAGGACTAAAGTGGTGAGAACCATGACTATTAATAAAGGCAGTGTGTGGCATCCACTTAGTTCAGGTAACCAGAGGGCGCCTATTCTCAGTTTCTTTAATTTGAGCTTTGTATACAAAAGGAAGAATAAGCCTAAGACATCAGCATTTTTTGCATAAACTGGAAGCTCAATGGGACAGATAATCTCTCCTTGGGTTATGGGCAGAGTTACTCAGGCAAGCTCATTAAAGACAATTAGCTCAGAGGCCTTGCAGCAGGCAGAGGAGCTATAGAAGAGCCTGTGGGTCATACAGATGCTTAAAAGAACTCTAGGCCAAAATCTGAAACCCCAGGTTTCTGCTAGGTCTGTAGTCTAATGGAAAGCTTCCTGCCCTGGAATGGGCTCCTGGAAATAAAGAGTCTCCCTGGCTTTTAAAAAAGAAAAGAAGCCAAAAGGAAATTCTTCTTCAATAAAATTATTAAGCTCATTATCACAATAGCAGCCAGTGCTAAGGAGAGAAGTGTGATATAAAAACCACAAGGCACAGTTACTCTTAAGGAAGACTTTACTGTTCTTGCCACAGTGTGAGCTCAAGCAAAGAGGGATAATACAAAGTTGATGAATACAGGGTAAAAATAAAAATGGACTAACCCTACAAGCAAAATATGGAGTGTGCAGAATTAATTTGTTTCGGGTCTATGCCCAGTTATAGTGGTTCACATGGAGAAAATCCTTCCCTCTATCTGAGAATATCCAGATACTTTCTATGCTGTTCTGAAACACAGGGAAATGCCAAATGGGACCACAATATGTGTCAGGTATCCCCAACTGGCCTTGAATATAATCATTATACTATATAACCCAAGAATGTATCCGAAACTGAGCTATAGTCTATAAATGAAGATAGTAGTGATTTTTTTCTTCAAAGGCATTACAGAGGAGAGCTCCCCAGAGAAGAGAATGCTCATCAGTTAAGAACTCACAGACCTGAGTTCAATTCAGTTTTCATAGTCACAAACACTTGCAATTCCAGCTCCAGTGTATCCAATACCTATGGCGCCTGGAAGCATTGTGTTCCTTTACACACACACACACACACACACACACACACACTTAAACTACAACAAATTTTTAAAAGAAGTGGCCCTTAGAACTGGACTGGAGTAATCAAAGAATCTTGCATCTGTTATTTCTTAATACATTTGATTATAATTTAGGCTATCAAGCATGTGTGAGACAATACATTAAGTTGATTTTGAAAGTAAGATGGAGCAGTCTTCTGTGATGTGAAGGCAAATGCATGGAAGGGAACACTGTGAAGATCTGTGTGAAGATGGGGAGATACATATATCGTCTATGGTAATTTTTCCCTAGAAACAGTTCTGACTTATAATAATTCAGCTATATTTGTGTATCACCTTCTATTATGACAAGCTGCAGTGACAGAGGATAAGGCTTTTATTAACAGACTAAGAAACTGATTATCTAGAAGGGATAAGAACAAAGGAGGCTAGTGTACACATACTTCCTTGATGCTCTAAGCATCTTTGCTGACTGTGGGGTCGGCCTTGGGTGGACATGGAGATATTGATTGCATACTCCCATGGACCTCCCTCAACCTTCTTCTAAAGTAGCTGCTTCTGTGATGTGCTATTTCAGACATTTCATCTACGTGAGTGATGTATGTTTGTGAGAATGGAAAAAGGTCCACACATAGGGTTCACATGGCTCCATGATGTACAAAAAGCAAGATCATATGCTTGCTTTTTGTACATCATGGGGTACATCACCAGCACTAAGATTTTAATTCTAATACCAGCCCTCATGTAAACTGCCAGATGTGGCCATACACATTTATATGCCCAGATCTCTGGAGGGCAGAGATAGGAGGATCACAGAACTTGCTGGTTGCCAGCTACCACATGGATCAGTAAGAAACTGTGTCTCAAGAGAGTACGTAAGAGAATGACAGAACAGAATACTTGATATCTTTTTCTGGACCCTGCATACATGCACAGAGATAGTTGTAGCCACACATACATATGCACATACACTCCCAAACCAAGTAACAATGAGACTTGACTTGCACAGTAGAAAAACTGTACATAATATAAGAGTTAGCCCAAGCCATGTTAGGGAGAGATTATAGGGAACCTGTGTTTAAACAAACTCTATTTAGAGGCCAGGATCAAGGTGTCCTTTCAATTAAGATAGCTTTTCCCAAACTTGGAAACATGAAGGCTGCACTGCTAGTGTGGATGTATACATGCAAGTGACTGCCCCTCCAGAGACTCATGGCTGAAGACCAACCACCCTGCCAAGCATTTGCAGTACAGCTTCTCTCCCTGACCAAGAAGAGCTTCATCAATGAGTCCCTGTGTATTCTGCTTCTGTGTCCATCTAGTCATATAGCTCAACTGTCTTTTTTATGCACCCCTTTCATCCCACAAATATGTTAGCTTATGGGTATTCTCTTTTGAGATGGATTTGTCACTTAATAATTTCTTAAACAATTAGATAACAACCCAATAAATGGTTTTGTCAGTTCTGTGTATTGCATAAAAAAATTTATCATGGAAGAAAAAGAAAGATAAAGTGACACTGTGGAGAAATTTTAAGAATAGAGTCACAGAACTCAAAAATTTAAGTTATTCAAAACTTATAAAATCAGTGTGGATGCTTATGAACCATGTTTTTCTAGAACCTGAAGACTTCCAGATGGCTGTATTTAAATGTACAGGAGAATGAAAAAAAAATTCTACTTTCAGGATGTGACCCTAATATCTAAGCAAGAGTTGATAGATTCTCTCAATATATATGCTACATTTAAATAAGTATGTTCTATACATATACATAAATACACATGAATCTTAGCATGCTGGATTTATTCTGAAGTAAAAATTTTAATTATCTAATTTTTAAAAATTTGTGATAGTTATTAAGCTACTAGAAAATGATGAGCATGTATACTTTGTATTGGATGTTTAATTTTGACTTATGTAAATTTTGCCATTAGTGTATGGTTGTATTAGCAACCAGTATCACTGCAAGGGGAAACATCAAAGACACAGAGCAGTGATTTATACCTCCCCACCTAGGCACCACTGCCCATTAGCAACAGTTCTGAGCCCTGGTGTGAGAAAGCAATGAAGTAGCGTGACCCTAACATTGCAATGGGAGTGACCCCAACTTTCTCTTTGACTTAGTTACTTCTTCATCTGTGATAAAGTAAACCGACAAAAGAACTTATGGGAGAAGGAGTTTATTTTGTCTCTGCAGTTCTAGGATGATATAGTTCATCATTGTAAGGAAGACATGATGACAGCATTCCAGGTACTCACATTACATCCCCAGTTAGTGAACAGAAGCTAAAGAGGTGAACTGTAAAACATCATGGCTTACCCCAGTGAGCACTTCCTCCCATGAGGGTTCACCTCAATCTTCCCAAACAGCACCACCAGCTCAGAGTTCAAACACATGATACTATAGAAGACATTTTACATTAAAACTATAACAATTGGGCTGGAGAGATGGATCAGAGGTTAAATCACTGTTCTTCTAAAGGTCCTGAGTTCAATGTCCAGCAAACACATGGTGGCTCACAACCATTTGTAATGAGATTAGGTACTCTCTTCTGATGTGCAGTAATATATGCAAGCAGAACTCTGCATATATAATAAATGTATAAATCTTTAAAATTTTTTATCGGTCAATAAAGTACATGGAAACTTCCTGAATTAATTCTTTTCCAGATGAATGTAAGCTAATAAGTATGTATTCTGGCTGGTCTGTAGTGAATCACAAACACTATTTGGTTGGGTTGCAAGAATGTTAGTTTAAGTGCCTGTAACTATGGATTCATGTCTGTGTACTGGTGCATGGAAGTAGGCAGGGCAGAAGACAGACAACCTCACTATAGTTTCTCAGATGTTTGCCATCTTAAATACTTTGAGACAGGGTCTCTCATTGGCTTGGTACTCATCAAGTTAGGCCAGCTTGAAACTAAGCCCTAGAAATCTGCTTCGATAAGCATGTACCATTAATATCCTTATTTTTTAAAATAGACTCTGGGGGACTGAACTCACATCCTTATGCCTATAAGGAAAGAATTTATTAACTGAACCCCAGAGTACACGTAGGTTTTGCTTATTTGTTTTTGATTGGTTGTTGCCTCGTCCTCATTCCTTTCCAAGCCCCTTAGAAGCAAGTGCAATAGCAATTCATAGTAGATATCTTTCCTGGGTGACAGTTTTTGATGAGTGCACTTATAAACTCATCTTAGAGCACAGGGGAGGCATATGGTGCCCATGTAAAGATAAGCCAATGAAGAGTAGGGCTGTAGCTCAGATGTATGTGTACAAAACTTACCTAGGATGTATGAGACTGTGTGTTCAAATTCTATGTCTCAAAAAGGAAGGGAGAAAAAGAAAGATAAGGCAGTAAGTTTCTGCTGTCAGATACAAGCCCAGGTCCAGGATGACCAGCAAGGCTGAGACTTAAAGAAAAGAATATACTTTCCACACCTCTCCCCCCAACCCCTGACCCCCGCACACACTACACAGGTACATGTATAACCCAAGCAGGGCTCCTCACAAATCCAGATTCCCAGTTGCCTTGCTTCAGAATAAAATGCAATAATCAATAGTTTTTGGAGAATGCCATAACCCTTTCTTGTCTGACCCCAGAGTAAGGGATATATGAAGGACTTGTTCATAGTTTTCATGTTCAATGACTTGTATGACTTCCTGATTTAAACAAGACAAGGGAAACAGAAAATAAATGAGTATGATTTAGAAATAACCAGGCACTACTTATCAGGATGTTTGGCACAATGGGTACTGATAAGGATGGTGGACTGACTCTGAATTCATTGTCTCCCACTTGAGCTGTCTTTGTTTATCCACCAGTAGATGAAGTGTGTCTGTAACCTCTGTCTGCCCCAGGGATTTAGATAAGATGGAGAGGAGGATTGCTCCCTGAGACTGGAGCAGGATTACACTCTCATTTGCATCATTTTAATTTAGCTGAGCTCCCTTTTGTGCTCAGATTTAGGACGTGAGCTCTGGATCCAGGCAAATCTAAGTCTGAACCCTGCAACTCGAAAATCTTGTCATCCTGAGCACAAATTCCTAACTCTGGGTGATAGAGCCTGCACCTGCCAACCATTTATAAAATCTACATCAGAGTTACTAGGCTGTTCTACATAGACTCCCAGCATTCCTTACAATGAGGAATCGACAATATTCAAGAACTTATATAGTAACCTTGTTTGAATTCCTGTTTGAATTCACCTTTCTTCCCTCAAAAATAAAATGCTGAGAGTGCCCTGAAAGTTACACCACTTAACTAGTGATAGTGAAGTCAGTGAAGTGCTGGTTTGGAAACAGAAAATTTCTGCTCTATCCTTAGAACCCACATTAAAAGGCTGTGTGCGGTGGTGCTTACTGGTAATCATAACAATGGGGAGAAAGACCTGTGGATCCCTAGAACTCAGTAATGACCTCCTTTGTGAACCCCAGGCCAATGAGAGTTCTGCTTCAATAAACAAGGTAAATCATGTCTGAGACATTGCACCTAAAGATGTTCCTCTCCCTCACAGGCATACATAAGGAAGCATACAACCACAGACACAAGTACCTGCATACAAGCACAGACAGATTAAAGCTATTCACATCCCCAGGTATAATTTCAGAGGACAGCAGCATTTGTAGATTCAATAGTTCTATGGAACTACTTAGTGGTATGAGAAGGAACAGAGTCCCCATGGCCACTGGGTTATTGAATACTACCCTGCTCAGATTGCTTCAGAATGGAGAAATCACCTCCTATTGTGCAGGATGGATACAAGTTACTAAGTAATCTCCTAGCAGATGCAAGTGGTTCTGGAAGCAAAACAAACCACCTGGTGTGTCAGGAATTTAGCAGCAGATTGTAAGCTGCTGGCATTTTGTTTAAGTCTTCCTAGAAAAGCATTCCAGTGTACTTTTCAAATAACAGCTGGTACTTGGCTGAAGCTAGGCTGTTATGTTTAGCATCTCCCTTGGAGGCATAGAACCTGAAGAATCACATGTGAGCATCTCTCCTTGATTCATTAATAACATTTTCTAGTGGGTTGAGTAGCTGTTCAAAAAATCAAAATGCTCACTTCTAACAGTTTTCGAGTGGCATGAGCTTGTTTTGCAATTTGTTTCACTGCTTAGATAAATTTTAAATAAAATAAAATTGAATTTGTTTCTATTTCCCATGTTGGTCGCTAACTAACTAAATATTGTCTAGGATGACATTGAAATTCTGATCGTCCCTTCCATAATGTTGGTATTTTAGACATGTTCCATAATAGCACACTTGTACAGTGCTGGAATTAGCTCAGAGTTTAGTGCATGCTAGGCATGAACCGTTCTCATTGAGCTACACCTCCAGTCTCCTAATAGAAAATCTCTAAACTCTTCTAAGAAAATGGAGACAATATCTACTTGAGATTTCTATAAGGAAAGGTAATGTTTCCTTATATAAATGGAATACTAGGTTCATAGCTAAGATATCAGAGCCCCCCCCCCCCCAAGAAGGAGGACTCAAGGAAATAATAGACTCTGGACCTGGGAGATTGCAAGAATACTGGCTCAAAAGAAATCTCAGAAATATGAACTCCCCAAATGTAAAATTGCCACTATTATCTAAGAGCACAAATAATCTGCTCAGACAGGTAGAAAGAACAATTACTTGGTATTTGAAATAAGGAATCTATATTCTGTTGTTGACCATGTCTCTTATTGGCATATACATTTTTAAATCTATTTAATATATTTGAGCTTTTCAGGCAGCATCTTAGACAAACAAATGCATCCAATTCAAGCACACAGAAGTTATATAATGAATGCTAGCTTTGAAAAATGAGTGATAAGTGACTTTTCAGTAAGTGGCAGCTAAATATTATTTGAAATCACAGGATTTACTATTGAGAAATACATGTAACTCCTATTAACTGCCTAGAAGCCATCAGAAATGTTATCAGTTTGATGAAAACAAGGACTTGCTTTAAAGAACTCTGTAATTTGTCTGAATTGCATTACAGATTGATGATTTTTCTAAATAAAGTACTGTCCAGGTACCGATTCTTCTGACATTACTATGAACAGAGAGCCACTTGTCATTGTCATAAGAAAATGGCCTAAGGGGATGGCCAGATAGTTCAGTCAGCAAAGAATTTATCACACAGAATGAGGAACACATAATTTAAATTCCCAGCAGCTAAAAAAAAAAAACTAGACCCTGAGGCCTGTGCCCCTAATGCAAGCACTGAGGAGGCAGAAATAGGAGAATCCCTAGTGTTTACTAAGCAGCCCGTCTAGGCAAAACAGTGAGCTCCAGGTGCAGAGTGACATTCTGTCCCCCAAACTAATATAGACAGCTTCTGAAGAAGGGTATCTTCATTACCATTGGCCTCCACATGTGCACACACACATATATACACACAAGCTCGCAGGCTCGTGGGCACATGCACATAAGCAAACACACATGCACACTGATGTACAAAAATAATAGGTTATGTGATAAATGCCCTTTTACATGTTTTCAAAATACAGTGAACATAGAAAGTAAAATAAGGAAAGCAATTCTTTTGAATGTATATGACTAAAAAACGTTTATGTTATTAGTTGAGATTGGTTGGTCCTCATCTTTATGATAATTCAAGAGATTATTGCTCAGTATTCAATATAAAGTTTTAGTTAAATTAAAGTCATACTCATAGTTGAAACTTTGCTATGTACTGCCCATGGTGATGTAAGGTTCTGGGTTTTAGAAATTTATTTGATATCAGAGTTGGATATAATGCTATAATGATGGAATCCCTAATTTTTCTAACATGGCTATAGGTGGTTTATAAATGTAAGAAAACTGTGTCCTTACACATCACAGTATGTTTATATTTAAGAAAATACTATCAAGTAAGATTAGAATTTACTTAGCCATTGAAAAAGCATTATGTGACCTTTGTGACTCAATGCTCCTAGGTATGCAAACAGATAGCAACATTCCTCCACCCATCTGCTTCCTATGTTCAGGGAGTATTCATTCTTGGAAAGTCACCCTGACCCACCCGCTGCTGGAACCCGCTATGTGCTGTTGTTGCAGGCTCATAGAAAACTGTCTTGACTTTCTTCCTTGTGACTCTTATTTTTGGTATTTTCCTTTTTTTTTTTTTTTTTTTTTTTTTTTTTTTAGGTTTTTCGAGACAAGGTTTCTCTGTATAGCCCTGGCTGTCCTGGAACTCACTTTGTAGACCAGGCTGGCCTCAAACTTAGAAATCCGCCTGCCTCTGCCTCCCCTGTTGAGTTGTATTTTTTTTTTCCCCAGGTATTCCTTGTGACTCTTGTGACTTTGTACTTCCTCATGACTCTTAACTGGTATTTTCCAACAACGCCCTCCCCACCCCTTGAGTTGTGGTTTCTTCTTTTAAATACCCCCTATCCAGCTACTCCGGCCCACAGTCCTATATACACCATGGGTCCCAGAGCTCTCTTGGAATAAAAATTCTCTTGCAGTTTGCATCAAGACCATTTCTCGTGAGTGATTTGGGGTGTTGCCTCTCCTGAGTCAGAACGTGGGGGAGTCCTTGTATTCTGGGTCTTTCACTGTAATAGGCTGGGGACATCCAACAATGTAGGTAAGATATTTGACACAAAAATTTGAGCACCTCTCTTTCAAACCTAGAACTTAAGTAAATATCCATAACCTTGGCCTCCTGCTGTTGTAGGGCAGATAAACAGATATTCTGAGAAGTTAGTGGGCCCTTTATCCTGGCCTGTACAGGTTCTGACAACAAGGAGACCTTATTAGAAACAGCATAGAAAGTGAAGATCAGTCCTAAAGGATGTGCTCTGACTTTCACACTCATACCATTGCATGCACATAAACATGTATCTATGCTTGCATACATGCACAGATACACACATAAATACACTACAGATGCACACATAAACAAACATGCACATACCACACACATATATCACAGACATACAAGTACACATACGTACACACATGCCTTCACACATATACTCCATCACACACATACATGCACAAACACACACATACACACACACACACAACACACACACACACACACACACACACACACACACACACACACACAGGGAAAAGGTAAAACTACATTTTTCCACTCAGTGAATGTAGAAGTGAATATCATAAGGATAAATTATGCTTTTTGCTTGTTAAAAACCTTGTATATAAATAAAGTTATTGTAACAGAATCTTCTCCCACGAACTCATGTACACTTAGAATCTCAAAATATGATCTGTTTGAAAACATATTGTTTGCTGATATATCTACTCTTCATGTGAATTTTCACTTGAATTAGAAGAGCCTGTAAATCAGGTGATTGGTGTCTTTATAAAGAGCAGAGGTTGGGCTGGGGGATTTTGTCTAGATAAGTGCTTGAAGACCTGAATTCCATCCTCAGAACACAAATTCATGGAGCTGTGCAAGTGTAATACCAGTGATAGGGATGCAGAAACAGGTGGATCCTTCCAGCTCCCTGGCCATCCAGGTTAGCCTTCACAGTGAATTCCTGATGAAAGAAGAAGCTTTGTATCAACAATAGAAAGGTAAACAATACTTAAGAATCATGACCAAAGTTGACCTCTGACCTCCACACATGTGACTGTATTGATATTTAACTAGAAGATAAGGAAAATGTCCCTATGAAGTGAGTCATAGATAAAACTAGTAGGGACAGATCTACTGCATTTATAAGCCAAGGAACATTTTACTACTAGTAGGAGGCAGCCAAAGGTGGGTAGAAACAAGAAAAAAATTCTCCCCTGGGACTTTCAGAGAACATATAACCCTGCCCCCTTTTAATTTGTTCTAGTCTCCCCCAACACAAGGACATACCACATTCTCCAGATCATGAGATGTGAGGCTCCTGCAAAATTACTGAGAATCATGCTTCTCCTTGCTCCAATGAACTCCATCACTGGAATTCACCTTCAGCTCCAATGTGTCCCTTAACACTCATCGCCATCACAGATCTCAGGTCAAATGCAGTCAGCCACACTTGTTCTGATTAAATTACATAAAGTAGAATTGTTTTCTTATAAGTATGATCATTTCCTGTGGTTCACCTTTTAGGGCTAAAATATTACTTCTGATATTTTTTTGCAATCTCTCCCAATGTTACTGGGTGACCAGGTCTTGTCCATGAAACTGAGCAAAGTCATTTTAGTAAAGAAAGACCAGCCTGACCTTGGCTCCATCTCTCAACTTCGTTTCTCACAAAATAAATGCCTAATAAACATGTACTAAATATTTGTCTTGGTTGCCTCATTCCTCAGAAATATATCTGAAATTTTTTCTAAAATGACTTTGACATCATTATAAATTTGACTTGAAAACTGGTCAATTGATGCATTTGCTAGGGATTATCTTTGCCCCATAGCTCATTAATCCTGTCCTCACATACAACAATATTCATAGGAACAGCAAAATATGGTGAGCGACCTAAGTAAGTAGTCTGGCATGAAGGAAATACCGACAGCAATTAGGACATATGACAGCTCTGCTGGATGTCTACAGATGTGGGATATGGGTGATGAATGAGCTAGAGTAGTAAAGGCAGCCTCTAGATGCTGGAGGAGAGAAGAGACAATCTTGTATTAATTTATACCAAGCAAACAATTTGCAAGGTTTCACAAAATCATATATTACTAAAAGAATATGCTCTTAAAAATGACCACAAAGACAGGCAGATAAAAAAGTGACTTTTTAGGTTAGTATATTATTTTTGGTGATATCATGATTTTAACTGTTCACATCCATAAATTACAAAGCTGTACTTGGGCACTGTAGTACATACAAGAGGGCACTATCATCAGCCATTGGCTGTCTTAGACATAGGGCACCTTCTTTCTCCTCTCAACAGTGAAAGAATATGAAGTATTTCCAAAACATACAATAATATTGGAACAGCTATATCCTGTGTAACAGTGAAGGTTACCCTCTGGTTGTTATGTAAAACTCCAAGATGACATGGGCATGTAAATCTACTATCACAATGCAAATATGGAAAAGAGTCCACTACATGAAATCCAACACTACAGAGAAGAAGACTGCATAATGAGGAATACCTTCCAAGACTCTCACACTGTCCTACAAAAACAACATATTTCATTAGTGATAATTTGACACTTCAGTAATTTTGGAATTAGTTGCTTTTGTTGCTTTCTTCTTGCTATGATGAATGCTCTGACAAGAATCATTTTAGGGAGAAAATATTTATCTTGCTCATAATTACAGGAAGTTGAGGCACCTACCCACATTTACAGCCTGGAGCAGTGAGAAAAGAAAGGCATGTTTGCTAATGCTTAGCTGCCTTTCTTATTTATTATTCAATTCTTCTCAGCTCAGGATGTGAAATGGAGATACCAACATCCTGTTTGGGTCACATTGCAATTTACCAGATTAAGCAAATCCCCAAATAAGCATGCACATAAGCCAAAATACAACAATTAGGGAGTGAGACTATTTTCTGTGTTTTCTACAGTTGACAACACTGACTCATCATCATAGTGCCAGTGTGGTCTCACTCCCAACCATGACAGCTTAATATATATTAAAGCAGAAAATAACTTGGGAGTAAGTAAGATAGCCTCATGGGTAACATACTTACGCTACAAGTGTGATGGCTTGAATCTACATAAAAAGTCAGATATGATATACACATTTAAAATCTCAGTATGGAGATATGGGGCACCAGAATTCTTGCGGTTTACTCACCACCCATCAAAGCCTAATAGTGAAACTTTCTTCCCAGTAAAACAAAAGTATGTTTCCAAAATAAGGTCCTGAATCCTCAAAAAATAGCATCCAAGGTTAATCTCTGACTTTTGTATTTGCACACAAATATACATATTCATCCCCACATGCACATAGCATTGCCAACACACATACACACACACACACACACACACACACACACAAGAGAAGGAGAGAGAGCATGAGAGGGGGGGAGAGAGAGAGAGGAGAAAGAGAGAGAAAGAGAGAGAGAGAGAGAGAGAGAATATTTGGGTAAGACTGGGAGATTGTAGCTCTAGAAGGAAATCACATCTCATTTGCAGTAGTGAAAAAGCTATGCAGTAAATCTTAAACTGAATTAGATGTAAAGTACACAGCGAATCTCCTACATGGGGACCAGGTTCTAAGACAATGTAGTACATTTCACACACATGTACATTTTAAGATGATGTATAAATGAAGGATAAAGAAAATAGCAGTAGAGAATTTGGTGAGATGGTATTGTCAGGAAATTGCTTGCTTGAAAGCATGAAGACCTGAGGTTAGTCATCAGAGCCATCACACAAAAGACACACATAGTAGTGCTGCCGTTTTATCCCAGACCTAGGGAAGTGTTGTTATTGTCAAATCCATTTCTGGACATTCCTGGCTAGTAAGTGAGTGTAAAGTCAGTGAGACCCAGAAACAAGATGCAAATCTAAACAACCCTGAGATTTCTCCTTACACCAGTCAAGATAGCTAAGATCAAAAACTGAGGTGACAGCAGATGATGGAGAGGATGTAGAGAAAGAGGAGTACTCTTCCTTTGCTGGTGGGATTGCAGGCTGGTAAAACCATACTGGAAATCAGTCTGTTGGTTCCACAGAAAATTGGACATAGTACTACCTAAGACCTAGCTATACCACTCCTGGGCATATACACAAAAGTTGCTCCAATATATAACAAGGACACAGTCTTATTTATAATAGCCAGAAGCAGGAAACAACCTGGATGTCCTTCAACAGAGGAATGGATACAGAAAGTGTGGTACATTTACACAATACAGTACTACTCAGCTATTACAAACAATGATTTCTTGAAATTCACAGGATGGAACTAGAAAACAGCATCCTGAGTGAGGTAACCCAATCGCAAAAAAAAAACAAAACAAAAAAAACCCCACACATGGTATGCACTCACTGATAAGTGGATAATAACCGCAAATGGTGCTTTATGGTTCATTCTTATCTCCTTATTTTATTTTTTATTTTATTTTTTATTTTATTGGTTATTTTATTTATTTACATTTCAAATGTAAATAAATAAAGTGGATTTATTTGGTGGTTATTATCCACCCATTTCTGTGCAGGTGTTTTTGAGGCAGTCATATCTTGTGATTAATTTCTCAAGTGTGTTATTATATATCTTGTACATGACTGTTCAAAATTATTTTATTTTTGAGTTGTAAGTATATTCACTGTATAATGCAATATAATGTAAAAAGCAAAATCTTTATAGCAATAATCCAAATAACTTACCCATGCATCACAACAATTAACCAAGCATTACATTTACAGTGTAGATATATTACAAATACATTCATACATACATACATATATACATACATACATACATACATACATACATACATACATATATACATAAATGAAGAATGAAAGCAAAACCTGAGACTGATCAGAAGTCTATACATCTATGTATACATAGTCTATACATCTATACATACATACATATATACATAAATGAAGAATGAAAGCAAAATCTGAGACTGATCAGAAGTCTATACATCTATGTTCATAGATACACAAACACATATACCACACATACACACACACTGTTACAAGCATGAACTTCTATGATCTCTTCAATCTTGGGGCTTTAACTGCTACAGAGACTGCATCTTCTCTGCTTCCTCTTCTGCTTTTTCACAGTGCCAAGTCTGAGCTACTTTCCATGACCATTTCATGTCTTAAAAATCAGCACCTTCTTGGTGACTCTTATTCTAGAGAGTTTAGAACCCATAACAAAGTGCAACCTCATCTGCTTCTGAAACACAGATTTTTGTGTGATGATTCTTAGCAAGCACTTCTAAGACTTCACCCCAATGATGCTAGTCTTTTCTTAGTCATTATTAATTTTTCAGATCCAGCTAATGAGCATCAATTGTCACAGTAATGCAAAGGTTTCATTTCAGTAGTGCTAGTCTCTTGTTAATCATAGCTGATACTTCAGACCCAAAGCACAGATTCATAATTCAAAATAGAAAACAACCCCTATAGATAATTTAACGAACTCTCAAAATTCTCTCAAAAACTTCACAAGCTAACCTCTACTACATTTTTCTTAACACATATTTTCAAGAATCCCATAAAATAGTTTTTTTCCAATTTTTTGTTAGATATTTTCTTAATTTACATTTCAAATGGTATCCCGAAAGTTCCCTCTACCCTCCCCCTGCCTGTTCCCCATCCACCCACTCCCACTTCTTGGCCATGGTGTTCCCCTGTATTGGGGCATATAAAGTTTGTAATACCAAGGGGCCTCTCTTCCCAATGATGGCCAACTAGGCCATCTGCTACATATGCAGCTAGAGACACAAGCTCTGAGGATTCTGGTTAGTTCATATTGTTGTTCCTCTTATAGGGTTGCAGACCCCTTCAGCTCCTATGGTACTTTCTCTAGCTTCTCCATTGGGAGCCCTATGTTCCATCCTATAGATGACTGTGAGCATCAACTTCTGTATTTGCCAGGCACTGGCATAGCTTCATTCAAGATAGTTATATCAGGGTCCTTTCAGCAAACTCTTGTTGTCCTATGCAATAGTGTCTGAGTTTGGTGACTGATTATGGGATAGATCCCCGAGTGGGGTAGTCTCTGAATAGTCCATCCTTTCGTCTTAGCTCCAAACTTTGTCTCTGTAACTCCTTTCATGGGTATTTTGTTCCCTGTTCTAAGGAGGAATTAAGTACCCACATGCTGGTCTTCCTTTTTCTTGACTTTCTTGTGTTTTGCAAATTGTATCTTGGGTAGCTTTGAAAACTCAATAACTAATCCCACTCAAATTCCAAAGTCCTTCTATAATCTTCACCAAAACACATTGTCTGGTCTATCACAGTAATATCCCACTCCTGGAACCAATTCCTATCTCAGGGACAGTTTCTTTGACTATGCTGAACTGCCATGACCAAAAAAACAAACTCAAGCAGGGCAGAAACCAGGAGTCAGGAGTGGATACAGAAGCTATGTACTGCTCTTACAATGCCTATTAAGCCTGTTTTCTTATAGAATACAGGACCACCTGCCTAGAGTTACCTCCAAAATGGACTGAGCTTTTCTCATCAATCACTAATATTAAAAATGTCCTACCAAGGAATCCATCTCTTATCCAACCAACAAACACAGACACTATTGCATATGCCAGAAAGATTTTGCTGACAGGACCCTTATATAGCTCTCTCTTGTGAGGCTATGCCAATGCCTGGCAAAAACAGAAGTAGATGTTCACAGTTATCTACTGGATGGAACATAGGGCCCCTAAAGAAGGCGCTACAGAAAGTACCCAAGGAGCAAAAGGGATCTGCAACCCTATAGGAGGAACAACAATATGAACTAATCAGTAGCCCCCCAGAGCTGTGTCTCTAGTTACATATGTAACAGAGGATGACCTAGTCGGCCATCAATGGGAGGAGAGGCCCTTGGTCTTGCAAAGATCATATACCCCAGTACAGGGGAATGCCAGGGCCAGAAATTGGAAGTGAGTGGGTTGGGGAACAGGGGGAGGGGGAGGGTACAGGGGGCTTTGGGGATAGCATTTGAAATGTAAATGAAGGAAATATCTAATAAAAAAAAAAGAAAAAAGAAAAATTTCCTACATGCTTGCCTGCAGACAGATCTTATGGAGACAATTCTTTAATTGTGGTTCCCTCCTTTCAAGTGATTTTCGCTTGAATCAAGTTGCTATAACACTAAGCAGCACATACATCAATGAGAGAATAGTACAAAGCAAAATAATAGTTCTTGCCAATTTATTTCTCAGGAGCTTTTTAATTACACCATCTAGCTCTATTCTCAAATTAGATACTTTTCAGGTCATTGAAAATGACATACATAGATATTTACATGTGTATATATGGATTGAAGTTTACCTAATTTGGAAGCAGAGCAACACTTGTATAATAAAGTCTGCCTTGGGTGCCTGTGAATTTTATCTGTATATTTAATTATACTACATTTTCTTTCGATGTGTTTGCATGCATTTCCCCCACACTCATAGATAGGCATGTCTGAATGTTTTAGATACATCTATGAGTCAATTTCTGGTATGATGACACATGAATTTCACTCACTGAGTAGATGTTCTTTGCACTAAAAATCTACATGAAAATCAGTAACATAGAGTTCATATAGGTTCCTGTATCACTGAGAGTGTGAGAGTTGAGTCTAGATCCAGCAGCCTTCACAATCCAGGAATATATATATATATATATATATATATATATATATATATATATATATATATATATACACATACCTTCCTTATAGGCCAACTCAACACACAAATTAATAATAAAAAGCAGAAGTAATATGTGTTTACTTTTAAACTATTTTATTAGTCCTGGTATTTAACAATTTTATACATGTATGAGAGGATTATGGTTATTCTTTCTACATCATCACTTATCCTGTTCCTCTGAATCCCTCATTACCACTCCTCTTCTAAGTCATAACTTTTGATATATTTTGTTATTCATTTAATTTAACCAGGATTCTTTATGTGATCATTAGGTTGGATATGTCCATTGGAGCCTGGTGGGGTCATTGGTGTGTACAAAAATAAATGCAAAACTTTTCTACTCTCTGGATTTGTAAGCAGCACATAACACCACAGTGAAGAGAGGGCCCCAGGATTCCCTTCTCCATCTATACTTCAGTTTTGGTTGAACCATACTTTTACAGACACGGTGCAGAAATCCACACCTAATGAGTTCATGATTACTATTTTTGTGTCTTTTCCAAAGGATAACATGTTGCAACACTCTCCCTGTTGTCTGGTTATTAATTTCTTTTTGATGTGTCCTCAGAATGTTCCCTGTACATTGCAAGGGATGTAGTAAGTGCCCTGTGAAGGCCTGCATTGGATGAAGCACTCATCTGTTACCTATTCTTAGCACCTTGTCAGGCACAAATTTCAACATTCCTCTACTGTTTACGGAAAGAAGGCAAAATGTATTCAATATTACCTCTCTGGGACATGGATCCTCTTATTGTTCTCCCCAAAATCTATCTTTAGGTATTGAGCTAGGGTTAAGGTTTTAAATAAGGACACATGGAATATATAGCTACTCCTGGTCAAAATGTGGTCCCACCTGTCAATGATCCATTTTTGTCTGGGGATTCAGTCTTTTGTGCCCAAGTTATAGAACTGTGTATAATCTTTTTCTGGGAGATAAGCTCCTATGTGGCTGGCACTAAAGCTTCAGCCTTTTCTCCTGAAATAAAGTTTCAGGGGGAATTCCACTTATTTGGGCTCCATCATTTCAGTAGTCTGAAAACCAAAGGATAGGGCACAGTGATTCTAGAATATTCTCATTCCTGCCAGGACCAAAATATCATGTCACTTTCTAGCTCATCAATGCTTTTCATCTTCTGCTTCTATTAAAGTCTGAGTGAATGGCAGAGCCTTTCTGCACATTGTGATGATAGAGGTTCTGACTCTCTTGCTCACTTCATAAATGGGGTCATTATCATGTGTTATGCTCACTGGGTTAAATTGCCACTTGAATATTATCCCTCCATCCTGAATCAATTGGCAACATTCTCTGAAACCAAGAAAGTGTCACTGAACAAAACTCTCAACACTGTATCTTCTAGAGAGCATTGTAAGAAAAAGAATGTACCTACAGGGGGCTACAGGCCTGAGAAAGATGACTGCAAATTGGGGAAGAGAGAAAGGCAAGGTTTTGTGATGTAGCCTACATAACTAGCTCATAGTAAAGGAAGCATTACAGAATACTGGCATCTGCACAAGCCACTGTGGCTTATCTAAGAGGTAAGAGAGGTGGTTGGGAGCCTGGGACTTGTCTTTGGCTCCAGTAGTCCTAGCTGGACTACATACAAATAAAGGGCATTCACATTTACATTTGCAGTATGAGTCTTACAGAAATTTTTTTTTTTCTTTCTATGAGGTTTCAGGTCAGTGCCGCAATGAGACAAACAACCAAACTTCCGGTATGTGCGAATGTATCCAGCTTTCTTGTCACTCCCACCCCACATATGAGTTCCTACTCTGGGCCTCAATCAGGCTCCAACCACTCCTAGCTGTTACTAGGAACAAGATAGTTAATCTCTCTTGTAAGAATCAAGGTTTGCTAAAGGACTGAGAGAATTGACAACAGCTACCAGATAGATTCCTTGTTGCCATAAGCTAATGAACAAAAGATTAAAAGGCAGAATAGCAAAGTATAGTCAAAGTTAATTGGCAATTCAATAGAGTATGGGTAGAACTGGGGAGCCTACCAACTTTAATAGGTTGTTGTTGTTGTTTGTTTGTTTGTTTTAGTTTGGGTTTATGATGCCCTATTTCATGACTCCCCACTTTGTTGATCTTAAAGTGTCTCTGTACCACTTCGACAGCACAGATTATGTCTCTGTGTCTGTAGACAATCATGGACTTGTTGATTGGCTGGAGTAAGAATGGGGTTCTCAACTTCCTCTATTCTTTGTGATATATCAGGCACAAAGACAACCACAGAATGTGAAGAGAAATACTCCATGCTTCAGAGATATGGACATTAAAGGCTACTGGGCAAAAAAACTACAAAGCAATGGTAAATCACTGACTATTGCTGGGGCACAAAACCTTAAACTGAGATTATTATATTCCCACTTATCCAATCCTAGGGCAGCATAACCTCCAAAGGAACAGGTGTCGCAAGAAGGCTTATTATATTGGTTTCAATTTTAGCAGTTGAGTAGTCCAAGAAAAACTGTTCCACAGTGGAAAGACTGAGAATCAGCTAAGTGTTTAGTCCCCAAGCCTAGATATCTCAGGAGTCACCAGCCATCTGGTGTTGAAAGCCTGGGACTCTGGGAGAATTTAAATTTCACCTTCTATTGAAGAAAAAAAGAGTTAGGCAACCCTTATAATGATTTATATATGGCACTGTGATGCATAAAATCTCATTTTCTTTAGTGAATTTGTCAAGAGCTTTCCAGGCATATACCTCTTGTAAGACAAGTTGTTGTCCTTTCGACACCTTAGCAGAAGAGGAGAATTCTTACTGAAACTTTCCCTTGACAGATGCTGGCCCTGTCATCTTTGACTGATGTTCTGTTCTTCTTCCTTCAACTCCTGCACTGTGAAGTTTATATCCTGTTTTACCCTATTGCATATTAATGCCTGGGTCTTCATGGCCAGATGAAGTCAATCCATAAAACTCAGATCCACCAGTCAATTAGGATGCATTTGGCAAGTTTAGCTTTTTCTTTATTTTAATCTCCCACATGTGCTGAAGAGATTGCATCTTGTTCAGTTTTATAAGAAAACACCTCCCCTCCATAGACTAGAAACTACATGCTTAAGCATTGTATGGATTTATTAAACAGAGCATATAGATTCAAGTTTTTTTTTAACATGCTGTGAAAGCTTTAAAATTATTTATTGTCCTCATTATCATTAGGAACTGTGCATTATCTGATCTCTCTCACTTTCTCTCTCTCCAGTGTTTTATGATAAAACTCTATTTTAAGATTCATAATTTTAAAGCATCATCTGCTTCTACATGGAAAACGCATGCAGCATGGGAAAGAGTAGGGGTTGACTAATGCCTACTTGCCATCTGTATTAGTTAAGGTTCTCCAGAGGATCAGCACCAGAAGAGTGATTACCTAGGGCACAGAGAATTCATTGGATTGCTATACCTCATACCAGCTGTGTAGTTTAACAATGGCCATCTGCAGGATGGAAAAGTTGAGGACCAAATGTCTGTTCAGTCTGCAAGGCTGGATGCAAGCCGGTGGTCCCTACTGGAAAGCTGCAGAAGATAGAATCTTACACTAGTGGAGCAGGGCAGTAGGCTCAGCAGCCTAAGGTGGATGTGCTTGGCTGTAAGCAATGAAACCACAGAGGTAGAAGTTGTAGCTTTTTCCTGGGCCTCTTATATTTTGGTTTCCGTAATGTTGGTGCATACTGTCGAAAAGGGTCTTGCTTGCCTCCTCAGATGGTCCTTCCAGGAAGTACCTTCACCAATCACCCAGAAGCATATCTCTTAGCTGATAGCTAAAATGAACCACCATATTATCCCAGAAATATATTTGGATAGGAGCAAAACTGAGTCTTCAACAAAATGGGTATTCCACAAAGCTTTGGGGAAAGACTGACTAGAATTTACTCTATGGACATTTTAATGCCCAAAACATTGAAATTCTCACCTTTGGGGCCATGGTCATTAATACTCACTCTAAAGGTAATTGTCCTTATAATCAAGAAACCCAGTAAGCTGACTCCTGTGACCAACAACCCCATGAGTGGTGGCAGAATTATTAAAGCTTCCAGGGTTCTGTGGGACATAACCCTTCTGCCTGTATGCCATTTAATTTTGAGGTTTAAATGTCCACGTTGCAAAAGATGGTCAGTTATGTCAGTCTTTAGGGTCCCAGTTTCTATTTCTGTTCTCACTTATTAATTTGAATCAAATTAGGGGAAAGAATTATGATATAATAAATAAATAAATAAATAAATAAATAAATAGATAGATAGATAAATGTTATGGCTCTTTTCTAGGGCAAAGATTTGCATTGTTTATACAGCATGAGTATCCAGGGAAGAATATATATTTTTCTAATATGCAGCTGTGGATAAATATAAAATGTTCCGTATATAAGATTATGTTCACAGCTTGGGAGAATTTTCAGGAAAATGTTCCCGGCAAGCAACCTATTTTTGAGAAGCAAAAGTAGAAAGCCTATGTGCTGTGGGAAAAATAATATAACCCTGTTTTTTTCACACTTTAAAATATGCAGCCTGAATAGATGACTCACACTCAAAGTGAGAGCGCTTTCTTTTTTATTTTTCCAATTTTTTATTAGATATTTTCTTAATTTACATTTCAAATGCTATTCCGAAAGTCCCCCCCTCCCCCTCCCTGCTCTCCTGCCCACCCACTCCCACTTCTTGGCTCTGGTGTTCCCCTGTATTGGGGCATATAAAGATTGCAGTACCAAGGGGCCTCTCTTCCCAATGAGGACCGACTAGGCCATCTTCTGCTACATATGGAGCTAAAGACAAGAGTTCTGGGGGTTCTGGTTAGTTCATATTGTTGATCCTCTTCTAGGGTTGCGCTTTCTTGAGGGTTATGGGCTAGTCCGAGTGGAGGGAAGGGTATGCAGCATGGATGAGCATCTGTCATCTGTGTGAAGATCAGGGTAATCAGCTCATCAGAGCCAGGTTCCAGCACTATGAAACACATTTATCGGGGTAAGCTCCTGAGCACACATGCAGGACTTGGGACATGACTACCACACAGATCTAAGTTCTCTGTCTTTAGACCAGTATGTACTGGCAAAGAGAGGGACATGATGGTGCTTTATAGTTATCCATTCTGGTTTTGCTTTGAAACAGTCAAGTAAACGACTCTTGTTTCGAGGAACATAAAACTACAGGCATAGGCTCAGGAGGCAGGAGTGTATGTGACACAACCGTGTGTTCAAATCACAGCACTTATAAAATCTTGATATGGCCACACACAGAGCTGTTATGGGTGGAGACAGGAAGATTTCTAGTTCCTGCTAAGTGGCATACAAATCCCAAGTTCAGTGAGGGATTCTGTCTTAATGAAATAAGATATAGAATAATAAAGAAGGACATTTGACATCATCCTCTTGCCTCCATGTACATATCTGCAATAGGAACACCCAAACATACTTTTACTACACATAAATGTGTATTTGTGTGATTATACATCCATATAGCTATATGTCAGTGATTGGAATTGTTATTTTTATTTTCATAAATCTATATAATATACTTAAACAATATTTATACCCTTGTTATCTTTTTGTTTTCTTCCCCATTCTGCTGATCTCCTTTCACAAAGAGTTTTCATGTTCTTTGTTTTTGAGAGAATGTCCAATGAGTATCAGGAAGATTACTTACAGGAGCATAGATTAGGGGTTATTACAGGAGCATGGAAAGTGTGCCAGTGGCTATTTCACTGAAGAAAATATCTTTTACTCACCTCCAACATTTTACTGCCTATAGATCCTAAGAGGATATGGGGCAGGGTGAGCTCTTCCTCTGGGAAAGAATGTTGAGAGCCTGATCTTCCATTGATCTTGTGCGGGTAATCACAGCTGCCATGAGTAGAGAAATGCAATGACCATGCCATTCCTAGATGTTGATATCACACATACTTACCATCTTCCTTGGCTTAGGGAATATCCTGGAAGAGGTGGGCAGAATTACTAGCATTACTAACCTCAAGTGTTGTGGGAGTTTGTATTATTATTAATCATCATTATCTTTTCTAGCATCTGAGACTCACAGTAAGGAGAAAGTTTGTACACTTTTTGACTGGCCTTTTGTAATGCTACTGATATGAGCACTATATAAATGCAAGAGATAACTAGCTATCAGTGTGTCTCTGTGCATTTATGTATGTTGGCATGTCGGTGTGAGGTTCACATCAGTGTAAGGATTTATGTATGTATGTGTGTGCATGCTTATGAATATGTACGTTACAAGTCAACTCATATACCTGAGTACAAGTTACCTGTCCAGGTACCTTGTTTAATGAGTCTTTACCATGAACTCATGAAGGAGACAGATCAGTGAGCCCAAGAAATATGGCTATCTGAACTTTCTTAGAAGTGTGATTCAACTTTTAACCATCAACTTTTAATTAAAAAAAAAAAATGGGCCTGAGGATCAAACTCAGGTCCTCATGCTTATGTGGGAAGCACTTTTTCTGACTGAGCTATTGTCCCAGCCCCCAAATTATCTGTATTATTTTCATTTTACAGATATGATTTTAACGATGTGTTTGGCAAGAATAATATGCCAATGCACAGGAAGGACACATTCACCCATCAATAGTGGAGCCTGTGAATTGGAGGACAACAGGAATGGACTTGAAAGACATTGTATTGTGAGAAATAAGTTAAACAGAGAAAGACAACTAGTGTATTATCTCTGCCTATAAAAGGCAATATAGGCCTTCTGTACATGTAAAGTATAATGGTGCTTAGCAGAGGCTGGGGAGAATTGAGGTGGGAAGATAATTTGTGCATCAATGGGTATAAAACTGCACCAGAAAGGAGTACGTTTTGGTGATCTAGTGCATTTCAAGGCAATTGAATTTAATAATAATATAGGATACTCCAAAGTGTCCAGACATAAAGTTTGTAAATTATTTTTACCAGGACTATATGACTTGATAGGTATGTCAAGTAGACATAATTGATCTTTACATAGTGCATGCATCCAGTCATCACAGGACTGTAAGTAGTTTGTTACCACATGTCACATAAAGAGATGATATTAACAGGACAATGGAGGTGATTCTCACATGGATCTTGAGTTCAGATGTCTAGCCTACTCATTAAAACACGGTATGATTGCACACATATGTAACCCCATGGTTAGGAAAGAATGGCAAGCATTTCCCTGTAGTTCACTAGCATGCAGTCTAGCAACCAATGAGCTCTGTTTTCAGTAAGAGACCATGTCCCCAAAATAAAGTGGAGAGCAATCAGTGATCCAGGAAACACCTGATGTTGACCTTCAGCCTCCACACACTCATTTACACAGCATATACATACAAACATACTCACATACACATATAAAACACACACATAAATACCATATACATGTGGAAGAAGAAATTATGCATGATTTTCTACATACCATATGCCTATATATGTAGAATTTTAAATTATATTTTTAAAAAATTGAAAAAAATATGGGCCTTTCTTCCTTGCTCAAAAGTATGCTTTCATACCACAGAAGTTCAGGACCCAATTAGAACACATCCTATATATATATATATATATATATATATATATATATATATATCAATGCTACACTTCCAATACCTGACTCACATTTCCAACTACCTCACCTATTGTTCATTCATTTATTCCACCAGTGCTCATAATACTCCTATGGCTAATTCTCTAGGAGAGGCTCAAGGATATTCATCACACAACACTGTAGTCTGGACACTTAAACATGCTCAAGACTCATGCTGCCTTATTTGTCTTCCTGGGAAATACAAACATCTATTCAAAGCCTATGAGGAATCAGTGCCAGCAAAGTATGATTCCACCAAAGTTCAACTTGGCTTTGGACTTACTAATAGTTCACAGGAACGGAGTTACTTACAGGTTCATAGGTGGACCCCAGACAACATAATCACTGTAAGCTGCATGTAATCACGGATGATGATCTTCAGGAAGTCACATCATGAAGTGCACCTTTTAGTTAACCTTTCACTTCTTATATTATCTAACATCTTTCAAAATCACTTGCAACTGGAGAAAGTCAGAGGGAGTTGGACTGGCAGGGAGGGTCTAATGACCCTCATTCTTTCCTTTAATGAGGGAGTGTCAGTAGATCCATGACTATAGGCCTGGCAATTACATTAGATGTCATGAATATTTGGCCAAGGCATTGTCTGCTCCAAAATGATGACCATGTTGAAAAGAGAAGAAAAATATCACATGTAATATCTGGGATGGAGAAGTGGAAAGGGTTGCATCAAAGATGCTCACAGTTAGTCTCATCATCTGTCAAGCCCAACATAAGAGGTGTGAGAGAGATGATGGAGAAAAAGACTACATAACAATTTCTCTTGGAAACCAAGGGGCCAGAAGAAAGGCTCACAAGCTACAGGGGATGGCTGAAAGAAGTGAAATGCTAACCAAGACCTTTAACCCAAAATTTTTGTTTTTTCCACTTTTTCTGACTGAATTCCTAGTGTTTTAAAATCAAAGCTATGGATACTTGGCTTTTTAAAGGAATATTCCAAAAGGTACATAATACAAGATTTGTAGAGAAGGCATTGTGCAGAACCATTTGGGTTTCCTGCTGCCATCAAGAAGGCCCCTGGAAACTGAGTCTGATTTCTTTCTTTGGGATCACTAAGAATTGGGATATTGGAGTGCCCTCGTCCATTTATCTGCTGGTTGAGCTTGAGATAAGATACACAGGGTTCAGCTGATGTCCCTGAAGAGATCACAGTGAGGGACAGGAGCTCTGGATTACTCCCCTGCTCAGTCAACAGGAAACAGAGACCAAGATAAGCATCTCTGAGAAGGGTTTTTCTTATCCTTCTTCTGATTGCAGAATGTGATTAGAGATGGAGGTCTTTGTACACTGACCAAGAAAGCAAGTATAAGCTGAACAAAGGGGGTTCTGGCTGCTAGATATGAAAATTGCAAACTTGAACCTGACTGGAGGATACCTGTTTATTCTACTCACTATCCAAATTAACAGCATGCTCACAAGCAGAACAAAATAATTGTAAAAGTACAGATGACAAGAAAAGGTCTTGTCTCATAGTTTCCTATAGTTAAACATAAAAACAGCAAGTCAGAGAGGGAAGAACAAGAAAAACAGTTGAGTACATTAGAAACCCAGGCGTTGTTGTTGTTGTTGTTGTTGGTGGTGGTGGTGGTGGTGGTGGTGGTGGTGGTAGTGGTGGTGTGTGTGTGTATAGCCTAATATGTGTGCGCATATGCATAAGCACAGTCACCAGTGTATGGTTGATGATGCATGTATACATGTAGGAGTGTGTATGCTTGTATATGTGTGTTGTGTTTGTAGTCTAGTGTATAATAATGAGCATTCTCTTATGTATAGTTAATGTTGCATGTCTACATGTAGGAGAGAGAAAGAGAGGGACAGAAAGAGAGAGAGAGAGGTTTAATGTAATATATATATATATATATATATATATATATATATATATATATGTGTGTGTGTGTGTGTGTGTGTGTGTGTGTGTGTGTGTGTGTGTGTGTTGTTGACATTGAATTTATACGTGCAGGGTTGTGTGTGGCAATTCAAAGCTGACATCAGGATCTCTCTTTACATAGAGAGCTCACCTCTTTAGCTAATTTGATTAGCCATCATGGGGTGGTGATTCCTTGTCTTTGCTGCCTACATACTGGAGTTGCAGGTGGCAGTCATATCCATCCTGTTTTTATGTATGTTCTTGGGATCTAAACTATGATTCACATACATCTATGGGAGGCTTGACACTTACACATCATTGAAGAAACATTTTCTGCAAACTCAGTCCCTGCCTATAGGTGCTTTCAAGGGCAAACTAGAAAAGAATCACAAGAGTTCTTATGCTTACAAATGACCTGGATTTAAAAATAAACTTCCTTTAAATAAATTACAAATTCCAAGATTAGATCATCCTATATTGACATTATAGTGACACCACATAAAGATGACAAGTCTCAGACTATTGGCTCTTGTCTCTTGTGAGAGATTGGCCACATGAACATGCTTGTTCTGTATTACTTTTTTTGTTACTGCCAGAAAAAAGTTGATAAAGACAACTTAGGAAAAATATTTGATATGGCTTACAGTCTGTGAGTATACTTGTTTGTAATGGGAAATACATTGAAATAGGATCATGAGGTCACATTGTATTTGTAATCAAGTAGCAAAAATAGATGAACTTTGCTACTTGGTACCACTCACATTTAGAGTGAGACTGTCCGTCTCAATTAGCATAATCTAGAAACTACAGAAGAGACATTTCAGAAGGGATTCTAGATCCAGTCAAATCAAATTGACAAGAAGATTAACTATCACATCTAATTTCACATATACCTGGAAACCCCAACAAGTACATCCTGTTTTTCCAAGTTTTAAAGAAGGGCTAAGAATGCTTGTTGTCTGTGTGATTTGGAAAATATTGTGTTTGTAAATTCAATAAAATTTGTTATGTTTAATGTTTTATAACCAAACTATGATGATTTAAAATAATCCAATATGAAATGTTATATTCCCATCGCAATTGTTATTTCCATGATCATATTGAGAAGGGCAAGTTGCTTTTTCTCCATCTCAGTTCTCTCACCATTAAAAATGTTTATAATTAACATCTACATCTAGGTCAGTACTTAGAGTCTTTGACCCTAAAACTGCACCCTTATGTTTCTGGACTGAGGTAACACAGAAGGGATCCTTTTCAGTCATTAAATCTCTCAGCTCTGGAAAGGAAACGGTATCTGCACAGTTGACAGAGAGGCTGTTCCTATTACCAATGACCTGCCACATGTGCTGCACTCCACATGTAATTAGTATTATAATCCCAGAGCAGCTGAAAAATTACTTCTGTGGAAAGTAGATGGAAATGGGAATAGACTCAATGAACCAGGAAAATATTATGGAGGATGTAATATTTACATGTAGGTCTAACAGAAGCACTCAAACTCTCAAACTAAAATTAGAGCAGAAAGATAGAGTATTTCACTAGAGAAAAAAGACATATAGCATGAGGAAGGACACATTTGTCCTTCTGAAAATCAAATTAAGGATACAAGACACTTTGTAAGGTACCTGTAGGTGTGATAGAAAGAGAAGATCATAGACAGATATGACACAGTATTCTAGTTTACTTTCTGTTGCTATAATAAAGCACTGGACAAAATTAATTATGAAGAAGAATGGGTTTATTTGGTTTCTGAGGGACTGTCTGTATTTGACAGAGCTGGTGAAATGATGACTGGAAATTGGAGGCAGGAACTAAAGCAGATTGCTTGGAGAAAGGGTGCTTCCTAACTTGCTTGCTCCAGCTCCTGCTTAGCCAATTTTTTCTCATCCATCTTAGGCCCATTTGCTCAGAGGATAGCAATACCAATTGAGAAAATGTCCCACAGACATGCCCATAAACAAATCTGATGGTGGAAATTCTTTGAGATTATCTCTTCACCAATGTCAACTCTAGTGATTAGCTACAGTACATGGTAAAAGTAGGGCTTATGAAATACATCAATTAACTGTATGAATTCAAAGGATCTATAAATCAGGGAATTCTAACAATGGCCTACCTGAAAATAGGTTTTTGCCTTTTGAATACGTTTTGAATTTATATATATATATATATATATATATATATATATATATATATATATATATATATATATATATATATATATATATATATATATATATACAGCTATAAAGATTGGAGAAATGATTTAATTGGCAAAGTCTTTCCATTGTAAGTCTAAGAACCTTATGTTGGTTCTCAAACACCCATATTAAAAATGAATGAAGTGCCAGGTACAGCAGTTTTTTGCAATCTCAGTTCTGGGAAAGTAGAGAAAGCAGGACTCTGGAGGTTGGCTAGCTAAAATGGTGAGCTTCAGGTTCTGTGAGATACTTCATTTCACAATATAAGGTAGAAAACAACTTTTGGCCTCCACACATATGCACATATATTTCACTGCAAATATAATCAGCTGGGCACACAATCACCTTCACATATATGCACATAGTCACCTGTGTGCACACACAGGCATACATACTCACCTAAAAACACTGTCATCTGTGCACACAGTCACCATCACACACACATTTACACATAGTCATTTGCACACACATATGCACCTGTGCATACCTATGTACCCATAAGTCACACATAAATGTACCATACAGAAAAAGTAGTATTTCTTATTTTCAACCTTTTTACAATTGATTTTATACATTCTTCTTGTAAGTTCTTTACTTGAGAAACCCCTATATGTGGCTTTTAATTGTGTGTACATACTTCATAGACATTTTTATTGTTCTCTATATTTGAGACATCACTATTAATAGCTATTATCAAAAATTAAGTAGTCACAGAGCTTACCTCTGAAATATTTTTAGTTTTCCCAATGCCCAATCTGGACTTCCAGTATTCATTTATTTTCTTTAGTTTAGATAAGATGGATTGTTTGGCTTATGAAAGAGGTACTTTTACTGGCACTCAACTCTATGTTTAACTATGCCATGAAAGTGGACTGTAATGGTCTTTTATGGGAACTAGCTGGAGCACACATATATATTTATATTTGTACACACTCCAGCCACTCATCTAGAATGTGCTTACAGAAAAGGAACCAGAGAAATTATCTGCCCTCTCCCCCATTTCCTTTGCAAAGACAGAGAGGAAACAGAGAGAGAATACGCCACTCTAGAACTTTAGAGTCAAAGTAATGTAACACCAGGTTTATAATTATAAACGGCTATGTTAAGGCTACAAAGCTAGCAAGCATGATAGCAGAAAGAATCACCACCCCTGGCTAGTACTTCTTTTTCAAGAACAAAGTGAAGAGCTAGGTTCCTGTGTGAAATTATAGCAGAACTGAACAGTGTTTACTGTCATGTTCCAAATTCATCTTTATTATAACAACATTAATCATAACAAAAAAATAATGCATGGTGTTTAATTACAATGGTAAAAGGGGTCAGTAAATTCAACAGGTTTTCACACATTTTTTGGACATTTTTTGACTGTGTGTTAATTGCTTCATGTGTCTGTGCCTGTTCCCTTGACTGCAAAATTACTTAGAGATACATACCTTAGAGGAGCATTGGAACCTGTGTGATGTGAAACAAGGTGTACAAGCACTTGAGAGACGAACCTCTGTGCAGGTCTGCAAGGATGCTTGAAGACCTGGGTAACTGAAGTACAAAAGACCCATTCTAAATGTTTTTGATACAACCACATGGGTTGTGGTCCTGACTGCACAAAAGACAGAAAGGAAGATGTCTACTGGGTGTTGGCAGTCAGTGCTTTCTGAGTCTAGACACATTGTGGTTATCTGTTTCATGGTCTTGCTGCCATGCCTTCCAAACCATCATGGACTGTGTTCCCTTAAACCGTGAGCCAAAATAAACCCTTCTTCCTTTAAGAAGGTTTTGTCAGATATTTTATTGAAGTAATGAAACTACATGCATATTATGTAAAAATTCTAGAGGGATTTATTGAATCAACCCCATGCATTATTTTATTGTTATGATTAATGTTGTTATAATAAAGATGAATTTGGAACATGACAGTAAACACTGTTCAGTTCTGCTATAATTTCACACAGGAACCTAGCTCTTCACTTTGTTCTTGAAAAAGAAGTACTAGCAAGGGGTGATAATTCTTTCTGCTATCATACTTGCTAGCTTTGTAGCCTTAACATAGCCGTTTGAATTTTCTAGTGGGAAAAAACAATATCTTATCAAATTAGGTAAGATCTGGTGCTCAATGCAGGCAGAGCAATGCCAGCTACATCATGTGTGATTAGTGAGCACTGATTCTTTAACCTTAGTGTCTCACCTATAGTATTATGATATTAGAACGTTCATAGATTTTCCTACTTTCCCAGGTTATTTTATCAAAGGATATGGTGAATGATATAGCACAAACTTGAAATGAATAAGAAGTGAAACAAAAATTTCCTTCTTTATTATGTATTTCTTATATTTTCTTACAAGATTGGGTTGCAAATCCTACTACTAATACGACACTAAATCGCACCAGCCATTTGATTATACTCATGGTACATTTTTTCATTAATTTATCTATTTGTTTGAGCTACATCCCCATTGCACTCCACTTCTTTGCTCTCTTCCCAATCTCACCTTCCCATCCCTTTCTTCCATTCCCCATCTGCTTCTCCCTAGAGAATGGACTACCTGCCTCTACCACAGGTACCAACCCACCCTGGCATATCATGTCGTATAAGTAATAAACAACAATTGTTTGAAACAGATGCAGAGACCCACAGCCAAATATTTGACAGAGCTCAGGGAGTTTTGTTTAAGAGTTGGGGGCGGGGGAAATTGAGGGAGCCAGAGGGGTCAAGGTACAATAAGACCTACAGAACCAACTAACTGGGACCATGTAAGGTCACAGAGATTGAACTACCAACCAATGACCATGCATGGACTGGACTACCAACTACTAGGACTACTAGGCCCTCTATACTCATGCAACATATGTGAAGCTTTGTCTTCGTGTGAGCCCCCAACAATTGGTACAGAGGATGTCTCTGACTCTGACTCTGTTGCCTGTCTTTGGATCCCTTCCCCCTAGCTGGATTGCCTTGTCTGCCATCAGTGGGAGAATGGACATTTAATTGTATGTGTGATGTTGTATATATGTGAATATGATATGTATATGTGTATATGTTCATGCATGAGTTTGTGCACGGGCCTGACATAGTGAACCTGAGGAGACCCGAGATAACTTTGAAAGAGTCATAAGACTCAGTCTTTACCTAGCACTTTGTTTTAGACACTTTCTGGTTGCTTACTACTACTTTATGCTAGGCCAGCTCACTGATGTACTACTAGGATTCTTCTATTTCTGCCTCCCATCTTCAAGTAGGAAAAGAAGATTACAGGTTTGTACACTACTTTGTTAAGCTTCCACCTATGGGTTCTAGGAATCTGAGTACAGGTAATCAGACCTGCATGACAGATACTATCACATTACTGTACTGGCTAGTTTTGTGTCAACTGGACATAGGCTAGAGTTATCACAGAGAAAGGAGCTTCAGTTGTGAAAATGCCTCCATGAGTTCCAACTGTAAGGCATTTTCTCAATTAGTGATCAAGGGGGGAGGTCCCCTTGTGGGTGGTGCCATCTCTGGGCTGGCAGTCTTGGGTTCTATAAGAGAACAGGCTGAGCAAGCCAGGGGAAGCAAGCCAGTAAAGAACATCCCTCCATGGCTTCTGCATCAGCTCCTGCTTCCTGACCTGCTTGAGTTCCAGTCCTGACTTCCTTTGGTGATGAACAGTAGTAAAGAATTGTAAGCTGAATAAACCCTTTCCTCCCCAACTTGCTTCTTGGACATGATGTTTGAGCAGAAATAGAAATGCTGACTAAGACAATTACCATCAGTCCCTTTTCTCAGACCCAGCTAATAGTGGATTTTATTCACAGGTTTTGTACATTCTCCTTTTATATCGGTTTGTATTTGCAAATCATTATCATTATCAACACACACACACACACACACACACACACACACACACACACACACGGTCATGTGCATATATACATATGTGCTTGCACACCTTCAACACATACATATCTCAACTATGGGTCTGGAATCTTCCTTACCTACATGACTCTACCATCTTTTATCCTTGCTTAGCTGTCAATACTTCCTTCCCACCTAGCATAACCTATTTCAATCCCTGACATTACTTTCATTGTCATCCACAGTGTTATCGATTGCACCTTCTTCTATGACAGCCTTGCTTCTAAACCCACTGCCTGCCTTGTAGTCTGAGAAAAGCTTGGCATCACTGTAATGTTTCTATGATGATAGCAGAAAGTAACTGGCTTGGTTTGTGTTGGTGTTGTACTCTTGCCAGTGGCTTCTAGTAGTTTCCCCACTTGTAAATTGTTCACTTAGCTCAAGACTGCCACAGCTTGTGTGAAGTCTGTTATTAGCTGCTTCGGCAGCAGTTGCCACCAATGTCTCCAGTCTTACATCTGGTTTTCAGCCTTGTTTTCATGAGGACTACTCATATGACTCATGGAAACTGCCAGTTTTGCCTGCCAGTGCACTCTGTGCTGTCTGCCACTAGGAAATATTGGTATGTTGCTGCTGTTTTATCTTTTCACAATTTTCTGTGTTCCATAATTTTTCAAAAATAAGCCTAGTATCATATTCAGAGTCTACACTGAAATATTCCTGGGAAGAATTTGTTGTTTTTGCTGTTGTTATTTTATATGGATTTGTGTGTGTGTGTGTGTGTGTGTGTGTGTGTGTGTGTGTGTGTCTGTGTATTCATGCTCATTCATGCCCATGATATGCTGCAGAAGCCAGAGAAGACATTAGTGTAGTGTTCTGTAGCTATCCATCTTAATTCTTTTTTCCACATCTTTTTACTGAATCTTGAGCTCAGAGGGCAGGCAACAAATCCCAGTGAGTCTCTTGGTTCTCTCCCCACAAAACAAAGGATTTCAGATGTATATGTGGCCACAGCCAAATTTTTAAGAGGGCACAGTGAATTTGGACATTAAGTCCTCCTGCTTGCTCAGCAAGAAATGTTTCATGATGCATCATTTTCACGTTCCTGGGTAATATTTTAAGAGCTACAAAAGCCAAAACTATATGAAATGACTTACTTAAAAATACTTTTTATTGATTCTTTGTAAATTTCACATGATGCACTTCAATCCCACTAACCTCTCTTCTTAGATACTGTGTGCTCTTGCAACCTCCCATGAAATAACTTCTTAAATAAAAACTTCTAAATGTATTAAAAGTAATGAGTTTGCAATAAAGTATAGCTCTGAAGTTAAAAACTGTAAATAATATAGAAAATAAAGGAAGAAGAATACCCCACATTAGACTCCATGTCCAACATGTCTGTTGAAAGTGAATTGAGAACAAAAGACATTTACAGGGAACATTTTATCTCTGGCTTGAACATAAATTAAGTCGTGATAAATTCAGTTTAAAATGTACTGAGTAAACAGTGGGTCAGTTTATGTACCAGCTAGCATTTGTGTAAATGTATATCTTGATTTACTTAAAGTATATAAGACTCTAGGAACCATATAAATCCATTACAGTTTGCACATGCTCTGATGATGGGCCCAATTCCAAAAGAAGACATTTGTGCCCACGCTTGCAATATTTCAATAAATTTTTCAGAATCTGAACAAAATTAATTTTCACTGAGGAAATACTATCATAGACTGGCTCTGGTATTAAACATATATCATGTACTCACTGCCAAACCCACTCCCACAGGAAACCCATCCTGTAGAGATCTTCTTCACTGGGATGCTCAGAAAAATGATTTGGGGTGTTATTTTCTTGTTACACACATACTGAAAGAATATTGCAAACAAACAAGAATACTTTCAGGGGAAAGGCAGTGGATTATTGAGCAAGCTCAAAGCAATTCTGAGACTGGAGACTACTCAAGTTAATAAAGTAGTACTTGACTTACATGAGGAAAGCCTTGGGTTAGAGCACCATCACCATATGCATGAGATACAGTGGTGCATTACTGAAACCTTAATACTCAGAATTTTGGGGCAGAAAGATCAAGAGTCCAAGATCATCCTTCTTTACCACAGATTTTGATACTGCACTGTCATTTGTTCAAACTTACTATGAAACTAAAAGTTAACAGAAACCAAAATTCAATGCACGTTGATGTCCCTATATAAATCCTTCATATGTATGTGTGTGTTTATGTGTGTGTGTGTGGGGGGGTGTTCAGTTTCTAAAGGTTTGCTGTGTAAATACTGTATAGTGTTACAAGAAATATTCAGTTAGGCATCTATTACGATTACCACTATCAAACTTTGCCTTAGTTCATGAGTTAGGTTAATTCATCTGCTAGTGTTCTCACCTCTAAGACCTGGGAAGGTAGTTCAGTCAGTAGAGTGTTTGCCATGCAAGAATGAAGTGCAGAATTTAAGTCCAAGGTGTGGTGGGTTATGCTTTAAACCCAGTACTATGGAGCTGGAAACAGGAGGATCCTAAGAGATTGTTAGTAAGTATGTCTAACATAATGGGAGAGTTAGAGGCCAATGAGAGACCCTATCACAAAAACCAATGTAGACTTCCAGGGGATGATTCCCAGAGTTGTGCTCTGGATTCTACACAGAGGCACATACATGTATGCAGTTATTTACACCCACACCCACATGAACATGAGACTATGAACACACACACACACACACACACACACACACACACACACACACACACTAGCTCTAAATGGAGAAAGGGGATATAGCTCTGTGCAGTCAAGTCTTAACTTAGTTCAAAGGAAACAAACATCAAACAATTAGTGAGTGTGACACTTAACTGCCACAAGTCTGTCTGCATCAAGTTTGGTAGGATTGACATCATCTCAATACTGCTTCACAGGAGGAGCCACTCCAAGATGCAGGTCTTTTCTACTCTGATTGGTTTCTTCGCTGCCATGTATTCTCCTCCAGAAGATGAATAATATAGTCACTGTGTTGAGCTGCTTATGGTAGTTTGTTCTAGCATGGCATCTGCACCAGATGCTATTGTACCTAAAAGTTCTGAAAGGAATTTTAGGGCTGAAATGGCAAAGTTGACAAATAAAGATGAAGGCCATCATCAAGTTAGATGAAATAACATCAAAGTTGCCCAGAATATCCAAACTCCTAAAGTAAATAGGCCCAATGCTACATTTAAGGAGAGACATGGAAAATATCAAGTTTTAATGAGGTACAAACAGATTCTACTCATTTAATAAATCCCTACCAAGGGAATCACAAATTATGGCAAAATACTATAAAATGTGATAATTCAATAAAAAGTTAGGCTGTACCTCATACAGTAATGGAATCTAAACAGGTTTTGGAAAACATTAATCTATGGATAATTATTCATTATAGTCTTATTTATAAGAAAATGACAGAATCTTAACAGCCTAGTAGCTGATCATATATTCATGTATCTGTCCATAAAAATCAAAAACACTCGAGGGAGTTGATAATGCCCGTATTTTCTGTAAATTAGTAGACTTTGAATGTCTGAATTTCAATGGTCCTTAAATGACTTTGCCCGGGCAGACAGGAACAAATGTACATTCACCTTAGACCAAAGACCATAGAAATGATGCATCTATGTCTTCCTTATGGAACCAAGAAGCTGACTGAAGCCAGGTATAGGAACAGGGATGATTCAATGGAAACCAAATCACTACAAAGCTCATTCCACTCTGAGTGGTAACTCACAGAAGCGGAAATCTTTAGCTGTCTGCATGACTAGCAGATGCTTGGGCTCTTCTGAGAATCTTTTCCATAGCAAATGTTTGTTGTGTGTATAACCTTAGGTTATACAAGGGGTCTTGTGAACACTATAAATTTCAGGAGCTCCTGAGTCTTAAAGTCTTTATTTATATCATGAGTCTTATAAATTTCATATCCTTCCTGAGTCTTGAGGGACCTTTCTCTAGCATGCAGTGTTTAAAGTGACAGGTGATAGCTAAACAGTGGGTCTGACTTATAGTACAACTGTTATATAGGAATGTTGTATTTTTTCCTCTGACCTTCTCTATGACTGCTCATTGCCTGTTTAGTACACAAAAAAAAAAAAAAAAAAAAAAAAGAATGTAGGAATGTGTTGTTTTCTTAAGTGTATGTTCAAGTCAGAAATAGTGTTTAATAGACTAGAAAAGCTTCAACCACATTTTTTTGACAAGGAAGTACCATGGATTCCAGTGTGGAATCTGTCTCTAATGTATACCAGAAAATGAGAGTTACTAGTTCTAGTGTTATGTCTGCTTTCACCTCACGTAATCAAGAAGTGTTTAGAATTAGGAATCACTGGCTTCAAATACCATTCCAGAACATACACTAAGGGTCATGGAAAATCATTTAATGTTTATCAACAGTCCTAGCAAGTTGGCATATTACTTTTTCTTTCATATTGAATACAAGAGAAATGAACTACCTATTGCCTTAGTGGAACTGAGTTAGTGAGTGATACATGAAAATATATTTATTATATTTTAATGTGATGTCCCTAAATTACATAGAGTTTATTCATATTTGGCTATGCATAGGGCATAGAGAATATGCAAGGACAGAGAATGCTGGATGCTGTGGTGTTTCCTGAGGAGATGTGAAAAACCTTCTTACATCAATTAGTGCACCAGTAACAGATCAACAAAACCAAACAATAAGCAATTAATGAAACAAAAGCTATTCTACTCAATTTGAACTTAATAAACCAGTGATATTATTGGTATTTCTTTGAGAAGTTTGAGTGAAGGATATTTCAGGAGCCTGGCTAACTTACAAACAGCTGCATCATTTAACAATCTACCCAAAATGAATGACAACTCACAAAAGGTCCATCCTGACATCTATGGACTGCACAACTCAGTCTTGGAGAGTCTTGTTTCCCTAACAATTTTTATTGCTCATGTAACATTGAGGTGGGAGGCTTGTGAATCTCAGAAATGCCAGAAGGGTCCTAAGGCTTTCATGAAAAGATTTCATAGGTTGCAGAGAGGGATCTACATTCTCACTTTGGGGGACTAGTATGATTTAACCAACCAAGAGGAATCTGATTCACTTAGGAGCTCACCTATCATTATCACTTCCCACATACATGGACATCCTTACCTTCATTTATCCCTATAAATAAATATTATTTATTGCTCACCATTTGAAAGTATGTATTAAACATCATCCTATGCTTATAAAGTCCATTAGTATTTTTCTTTAAAGGTACTGAAATGTACAATCTAAACTTTATATATATATTATACTTAAAATGCAATGCTTCCTTGTGTACATACATTTTTCTTGTATGCTTTTCAAGTCCCAATTTTGATCTGACCTGCCCTGTTTCTTTGACCTGCCCAAGCCACTGTCTCTTTGGTCACTCTTTGTTGGGAAGTTCTCCATGAGTTGCATGTGTCTATAGTTTAGAGTAAGTTTGCTGAAGTTCTGGTGATAATAACAGTCATAGCACCAAAAGGAGAACAGAAAATCATGTCCCAGTTGATATTTCCATTGTGTTCAGGCTGTTCTTTCTCTGGATATCAGATGGCTTCTCCTCAAAGACTCTAACCCTGTGAAAATGCTTTGCCTTTGATTCATTCTCCTCTTATTCAGCTCCTGGAATAAATAAAATGATCATAGGATTAAGGATATGACTCAGTGGTTGGATGCTTGCCTAGCATGTGTGAACCTTCATATAATCCCAGAATGATAAAAAGAGGAAGAGGGAGATGAGGAAAAAAGGAGAAAGAGACAAAGTAACAAACTATGTTCCTTATTTCACAAAAATGTTCTTATATTCCACATTGGTAAAATATATATACTTAAAATGATTATGATAATACACTTGGGAGAACTTCTGAGAGGGAAAATGATAAGAGAGTAATAGGGTGAATATCTTTGAAATGCACTATGTGAATGTGTGAAAACGTCATATAAAAGCAAGTATTATATATAATTAGTATGAATAGACACAGCTCTTAATTTTAATATGTTAAGTATTTAAAATAAATATAATTATTTCACATAGTTATTAAATAATTCTTAAGGAGTCAAACAGAAGGCTACTTCATCATAGAACAGCTGCTTAATACAAAGGAAGACTCTTGCTGTGCCCTGGCCTGTCACTGACTTTGTCTAGACCTTTCTATGACCATTTTGTAGCTAGTCATTAAGCTCTCTCTCTAACTGAAACTCTAGAATAAGGAAATGCTAAAAGCAGCTTTTAGTTCAACAATTTTATTTTAACACCAGAAGTGAAATATATTGGATTAATCACTAAAAGCATAGTTATTGAGCTCCTGTTTGAATTCAGCAGTATGTGGGGATCACAGGCTCCAAGCACTATAACAAAGGCACCCTTTCAGAGTTTTCAAGTCATTTGAGGCCAGAAAATTCTTTCAAAGGGGTCAAATAGTGGAAAATGAAATTGTGTGGGCTTTCTACCACACCTCCCTCCTCCCCACTTCACGGGCTATGAGCTGAAAGATGAAAAGGGAAGGGTTCATGAAAAGAAACATGCTTCCTTTAAACAAATCATTTACAATTAATTCTATGTTTACTTGTTTCCTAAACCCTTATTCCTTGTGCTTCTTCTAACACGTATAATTTTTGAAAAAAAAAATGTCATCCTCAACTACCATTCTGTGAAATATATTGTTGAACATGGCCAAAGTAATAAGAAATACTGATCAAAAGCAAGCTCTTACATAAAGTTTAAAGCAACTTTGCCAAAAAAAAAAATCATACATTTTGTATGTAGAGATATTTAGAGGACCTTACTGGTACATGTTTAGTGTTTCTATGAAAGTCTACCCCAAGGAAAAGGCAGCTAACCCAATATTGTTTACAGTCAGTGTTCTCTGACTGACACAGACATCTCCAGCTTATATACATATACACTGATCACCTTTACAGAATTGCTCATTGCTAGAATTTTCTATCTATTCATGCATCCAGTCAAAATACATTTCCTAAAAGTATGAAAACTTTCTGACAGAGCATATTAAGATGTCTGGTCTGCATTTGGCACACACCAGATACAGATCAATTTGAAGTCCAAGAGAACACTTTGCAAAAATAATATTTCCCATTTTGGAGCTAAGAACTCTGTGGTCCCAGAAGAACAGTTTCCGTAAGATGGAATGGAGAATAAATGATGGAGTGATAGTAGGCTCAAGAGGTGATTCCCTAAAGTCAGTACTTTCCACCAAGATACATACCTTCTCATTAACATCACCATGGCAGATGAATGAGCAGTGAACAGAGGATGTTACATAAACATTTCTAGACAGCTACTCCCAGATTGGGTTAATCCAGGCATGCCATTGGGTGACCTACGCTCCTGTCTGAGGCTTTCTGTGAGTACATATTTATGTGGGTTGGATGTTTTCCTTCTCCAGCTTTGTCGCTGTTGGTTTTGATTTTTGTTTTGTTTTGCCATGTTTTGTTTGTTTGCTTGTTTGTTTGTTTATTTAAGATCTTTCACTGTGTTCTTGAGCTCACTAGTTAGTTAGACTGGCCAAGACTCACACATGCATATGTGGCCACATGCACACATGTGTGCACATGAATTTGCTGGACAGAGGAAAGTGTCAGGTACCATTTTCCAGGTGCCATTCTCAAGTATTTTACTGTGAGGATGTCTCTCACAAGCCTGAAACTATGCATGGAGGTGACACTGTCTGACCAGATAACTCCACATTCTCAAGAAATGAAAAGGCATATGTATCATGCCTGATCTTTAAGCCTGTTAGCCATGGAGTAGGAATACATATTCAGACATATGTATCATGCCTAATCTTTAAGCCTGTTAGCCATGGAGTAGGAATACATATTCAGACATATGTATCATGCCTGATCTTTAAGCCTGTTAGCCATGGAGTAGGAATACATATTCAGACATATGTATCATGCCTGATCTTTAAGCCTGTTAGCCATGGAGTAGGAATACATATTCAGACATATGTATCATGCCTGATCTTTAAGCCTGTTAGCCATGGAGTAGGAATACATATTCAGAGCTATGCCTGTGCTTTCCTTTCCCACCTGAGGCCATCACTGATTTTAGATTGGTATTCTAAGCTGTGATTTCTTCTTTTATTGCTATTATCCAGATAGTTTTGAAACAACCTCGTCAGTACAGTTTAGCAAGAGTTTCAAAATAAGGATGTTTATTAGCTAAGATCCTTTGGCAGCTTTATTTGGTACCCTTAGATGCTGGGACACATGATGATCTCTTTGTTCATAGAGTTTTCTTATGAGGTTAATGTAACAGTGTGCTACATAAAATATACACTAAACAGTAGGAGATGGAATTTTGTAGAGTAGTACTAAAGTAAGCCAGCTTCCATGTTCTAATAACTGCTTTGGATCTACTCCTTTGGATTTCCCATACCCAGTTAACCATCTAGTGCAAAGCCCATGTAAAGTTTTTTAACGTAAGTCACATTTCTAGAACCTCATGAAATATGATGAATTCAATCTCTATTAAGTTCCATTTGTTCTGATATTTTTACATTCATATTGAGAAAAAAATTTCTGCCTGGGGAGATAGGTTAATTGGTCATTAGGAACTTTGAATTCATTTCCCAGAAAGCATGTTTAAAAAAAGTTAAAAACACATACTCTGGTGCTAGGTTCCCAGCACTCATTTTGTGCAGCTCATACCTGCCTATAATCCCAACTGTAGAGGAACCAACATTCGCTCCTAGCCCTGTGAGTATCACACAGAAGTCACACACCCGCACCCAAAGACACACACACACACACACACACATACAGAGAGAGAGAGAGAGAGAGAGAGAGAGAGAGAGAGAGAGACCCCCACACACACCATGTATACAAAAATAAAAATAAATCTGTTCATTAAACATATCTCTTCTGCATATATGTTGTGGCTGTTAGCTTGATGGGTTTTGTGGGCCTCCTAATTTTGGGAGTAGCTATGTTTCTGACTTTTTGCTTGCTCTTGAGATATTTTCCCTCCTGTTAGATTGACTTGTTTAGTTTTGGTATGATGGCACTTGCTTAAATGTATTTTCTTTTGTCATTTTCGATAGTTGTCTCTGCCTTTTTAGGTGAGATATAGAGGAGATATAGATCTGGGAAAGAGGGAAGGAAGGTCTGGAACTAGGACTGGTTATGAAAGCAAAGATTGGGTAACGTATTTTATGAGAAAAGAACTGATTTCTAGTTCACATTTATATTTCAATTATATTCACATATGCATATACATATACCTACATACACATAAATATGTACATTTCTCTCTCTCTCTCTCTCTCTCTCTCTCTCTCTCTCTCTATCTGTGTGTGTGTGTGTGTGTGTGTGTGTGTGTGTGTGCGCGTGTGTGTGTGTGTGTGTGTGTAACAAGTAGGCTGTCCAGTGAAGAACCTATCTTCCCCACCACTGGGCTGAGCACTGGTCATTTAATATATATAATTGTTGAGTTCCTGTCAAGTGAGAAATTCCATCTCTCAAAAATCTAAGTTGAGTGGTACCTAAAGAATGACATACAAGGCTGTAATCTCGCTTCCATATTTTAATGCATACATGTGTGCCTATTCATATATGTAAACACATATATACAAATATATTATTATTATTATTTATGTTATTAATGTTGTATCATGTTAATACTTATTATTTAATGATTGTACAACAGGTTGCCAGAGCTTTTAATAGATAGCTTTAAGTTTTAATAATACCTCTCCAAATTGGTTATTTTTATTCTCATTTTTACCTATAAGAAAAGTGAAAGCCAAGGAGTTTAGATTTCCCCTGAGCCATAAAGCTAGTGGTGATTCTGGGATTCATCTCCAATTTGATCACATTGGCCTTTCTGTTAGCTCCATCTCCCTCCTTCCCTACTGAGTCAAGCCTTTGCTGGGGCCAACCTGTTTATTTTGCCCAGCTCTGGCACAGCTATGGAGGCAGGAACAACATCACAATTCTGTTGAGAAATGAGACTCTTAAATTTCACGGTACCTAGAATTACTTGAAAATTGGCACCAATTTATGTATGCATAGAATCTGCTGCCAGTCCTTATGGTTCCAGGGTCTGTAGCAGGCCCACCCCAGCTTCTTCGTGTCAGGATGTTTTCCCATGATTCAGATTTGTGAGGAAGCTGACAGCACTGTTTTGGGTGTTTAAGGAAGCCAACAGCACTGTTTAGCCGTAGTACTCTGAATCCCCTGGGGCTTCCTGACAGAAGATGGATCAGAGCAAAACGGCAGTTGATTTTCAACTTCCCTGCTTTTAGAGCCACTCGTGACACTGCAGATGTCCCAAGATGCACTCTTTGTGACAAGGCCAGCAAACTGCCTCTCTTCTCTCAGCTCAGTTTTCTCCTGCTGGCTGCTCTCCCAGAAGAAATCCTACTAGCCAGGATTCCTGGTATCTTCCTTCATAGATACTCCTTGATGAGACCCAGCAAACCATATGGATTCTTGAGTTTTACCCCAAATCCTCTTTTAATTAGATGCCACTGGAGCTGCATGCTATTAATCCAGGTGACACATAGGAGACAAGAGTATAATGCTGAAGAGACTGTTTTAACTTTTCCGTGTTGAGGACCAGTCTCAAGGTCAGAATCTCACCAAAGGGCATAGTTGACTCTGAGGGATAGAAGCTTCCCCACTGTCTCACTAGGACAGCATTTATTATCAGATTCCTACACACATGGAAGACCACAGCACCATAAGGACTGGAAATACCTGCTCCACAATGTGGGCAGTGAAATAGTAGCTTCCACACTGTCCAGCCTGTCAGGTGTTGCCCTTGTCCCTGGGACAGACTAGGCTGAAGGTCATTACCTTCTAACAGCTGCACCCTGTAAGGCAGAAAGTAAGGACCAGGTTGGAGGGGGCTGGGTGTGGGTGAGGGTGACAGGTCATTTGTAGCCTTGAGGCTTAGCAATGTCTTCACCATTCCTGATTTACTTCCTGGTCCTTTGCTTGGTCCCTTACTTCATTGTGATGATGACTGCCTTGCTCATACACTGTGTTTTTAAGCCTGTTTAAAATACAAATGCAAACCTTAGAAAAGGATCAAAGTTAACAATACTTACCCGTACTCACTCTGTAGTGTCAGTGTGTCTGCTCACCTTCTATAGAGCAGTGGACCATAGTTTTTAACACACAATGGTCTCACGTGGACTAAAGTAATGGCCGATTACAAGAATATGTTTAAAGACTATGAAAACCAGGAGTTTATGGATTTAAATTCATTATTAATCCTTACAATATCAAAAACAAAGGGCAGTTGATTGGGCATGTAGTAACAGACATGGTGAGTTCATGTGTGCAACTGTGAACACATAAATGTTTCATAATTGTGTTTATGGAACAGTTTTGCTGTAGTCACTGCTTCGAGCTCTTACCAGTATTTTTCTGATGATTCTGGAGCCCTAGGAGAAATGAGGAGGTAAAGTGATATAAATATCAGATTTTGGGTTGACTATTCCAAAATCTTTTAACATATGAACATTAATCAGTTATGGGGTTATTTGTTAGTTGTCATTTACTGCAAATAGAACCTTTTCTGATGAAGACAGAGAGATATAACCTATGAGTATAACGAAAAGTCCTTAGTATGAAATTGTATATTATGCACATTTCTTAGAATAAAAGGACTAGGTTTTCTCCTAATAACTTGGACTTCCCCATACACTCATGAGTGTTTGCTCCAGTTAACAGTAGCAGGTGTTAGCTATGCCTTATAGAAAATAGTTAAGTCCAATCAGAAAGTGGTTGGTTACTCCCATTAGGGTCATGGCACTATTGTACTAATGGATATAAATTGCTAGGTCAGTTGTTCACAGCTGGATAAGACTGTTGATTACTTTTGTGCTATGAAAGGTCATAATAGCAATGTAAAGTATTCATACTGTTTTAACCAGTAATAAAACTTTGGATATGGTCTGCCTTTACATGTAGTATTTTTCTATAAATAATTTTTATAACAAATAGGATTATGAGGATTTATTTTTCTCTATTGGCAAAAAAAAAAAAAAACACCTCTGCAGATAGATTTCTCAGGAAGTATAAGTCTTTAAAGTTCAATTAAAGAGAATTTTAGTTATGCTACCCTCAGCTTTTTCTTGGAATGCTTGTGTGAAGAAGAGCCCCTAATTGGAAAGATACTCATTCTCCCTCAGCATGCGCAGTCAGAACTGAAACTTATGACCATGTTCACCTAATGTGCATTGTTCTTGTGAAACAGTCTTTGTATCAAAACAGCTGACAGGAGGCTATATTCAAATTGAATAGAGATGCTAAGTATTCTTTCCCCAGTTCTTAGAGTTTGGGAATCCCTTCATCTGCTAGAGGAAAAAAATCAGCTCAGTCTACATCTTGACAGGAAGGCTGTTATTAAAGACCCATATACCAAATATACTCTGTACATGAATCTTTTAAATTGAACTTAGGGATGAAACGCCACCTTCAGAAAAAATGGTACTCTGGTGCTAATGAGGCCTGAAAACAGGTTTTGGAGACTCATTTCAAATTTTCCTACACAAGTTTTCACCTTGTTTACTGAGGTGACTGTTCTCATTTAATAGCGAATGGTCTGGCTCTACCCCAATCTGTTTTTTTTTGTTGTTGTTGTTGTTGTTTTTATATAAAAAAATGTGAATTGTTCCACCTGTACTTCCTGGGTTTATGTCAAATTAACGTAAGCTATGGTGGAGAAAAGGAAACCTCAACTGAGAAAAAGCCTCCATAATATTGGGCTGTAGGCAAGCCTGTAAAGTAATTTTATCATTAGTGACTGGTGTGGGAGATCCCAGCATACTATGGGTAATGTGATGGTGGGCATGTAGTACTATATTCTATAAGAAAGCAGACTGAGCAAGCCATGAGAGATAAACCAGGAAGCAGCATTCCTCTGTGGCTTCTGCATCAGCTCCTGCTTCCAGGTTCCTGCTATGTTTGAGTTTCTATCCTGGTTTCCTCCAGTGCTTTGCCCTGAGCTCAGTGTGCTGTCTGGTCATAGTAGACTATGATCTTAACAGGAGGGTTTCCCAACAATAATTATCATGTGGTGATGGTGTTGAAAGGAAGTTTTAGTAGTCTCAAGGTCCTACATAAAATGCAGTCATCTGTCTCTATCATTCACTAGCTACAGGATGTGATGAACCTCAGTTTCTGCATTTTTCAAGGAGACTCTAGTTTTCCTTTAAAGTGTTTGGATAGAAATAAAACTGTTCAAATTGAGCATCACTGATCTGAGAGTGTCAAGTGTTCCAGGTTTCAAAACAATTTGAATACTACCATAAGAACATTCCACATTTCCGTTGGGCAGATGGCCCATTCAGTAAAATACTTGCACTTCAATTGTGAGGACCTGAGATTGAGACTTAGAAACCATGTTATAAAAATCCAAGCACAGAGGTGCAAGGGTCACAATCCCAGTGTACAGCAGACAAAGCCACAAAAAAATCCCATGGGCTTGAAGCCAGCTAACCTACCATAATCAGCCAGTTCCAGGCCCTGAAATGTAAGTGAAGAGTGATGGGGATAGCAGCTAACATGGCCGCTCACCTCCCTATGTGTGTACACACACACACACACACACACACACACACACACACACACACACTTGGAGTAGGGATGGAGGTGGAGAGAAAAGTCCATCTTTAACTCATGAAAGTGAAAATATACTCTTAATATATTAAGTGGAAATGCCTTCCAATTATGTATAAAGGCATGAATGGATTTCATATTCAGATTCCATTTCCATTCTCCAAATGCCTCCTTTTTCATATTGAGTATTCTAAAATACAAAAGATTCAATAAATTGAGATAAAAGAAAAATCCAAAACATTGCTATCTATTTATTTTGGATAAGGGATTTGCAGATGGTCTTGATGAAGACATTGTCATAGCACAAGCTTAGGTTCTTCATGTGGGACAACATAAGATCAAAAGAGACAGTTGTAAATGACTGTGAATGTTATATTGATAATCCTTTTTCTTCTTTGATGTCTTTTGTTCTGATAATTTTGCTATGATAATTATAGGAACTTATGTTCATCATTAAAAAATCGATGAGGGAAAAGAAGAGTTTCCACTGAGTCTATCAGCACCATCTGTGATTACCCTTAACATTTGGGGGTTTTCTCTTTCAACTTTATTAATTCTACAAATGTTTTAAAAAAGTAGTCACAGGTGTTCATACATGTTTTAAGCTTTGTAACATTCAGTCATAACACACAAAGCACTTACTCATATTACACCGAGTACTGGCCATTATTAATCTGTTAAGTAAAAGAAGTTACATATATAATTTACATGTGTAAAAGTAATTATATTTTTAAGTAAAAAATAGAGAGAAAAATTTTTAGAATTCAGGAGTAGAGATGTAACTCACTTAGTAGAATTTGTGTCTACCATGCACAGACCCAGAGGTTCAATTCTCAGCAGAAAGAAAGCAGGATAGTGGGATGTTCCTACAGTCCTAATATCTGAGAGCTGGATACAGGAGAATGTTTTAAGGATAACTTACAGTAAGTATATGAGAACCTGTCTCAAAAATAAATATGAGCATCTGTACTTCTGTAGGCCACAAAAACCTATTAGTTACATTTTTTTCCTGGTCTAGTTTTTAATTGAATATAATTATGTGTTAGCCTAATTAAGTACCATGATGATAAGAGTTGTCATTTCTTCTCAAGAAAAAAATAAGTATGTGCTGTGATGACCATGAACACACAAAACAATTCTTGTTCTCCTCAAGATTTAATCTTCTGTAAACTGAAATGTTCCTTTCAACATATAGGCCAAACTTTCCATCACAATATCCTTCTTAGAACATAATTAGCTATCATGTAAATTGGCCATGATTTTTCTAAGCTCAGAAACTTTCTTCCTGGAATTTACTTATGATATCCATGTGTGGAGACCACAACCATGTCACTATCTGAACTATTCTCCATGTAAGCCATATTTTTCAATGTTGAAATATAATCTGCTTTAAAGACATTTAAATAGTGATTAAACTAAATATCGATATTAAAAAACCAGGACATCTCTATAAGCTATAGTTGTGAGGATGGTCTCTGTGAAAGCCTGTGCATCCTTATTAACCAAACACAATGACTGTTGGCCAATGTAAGTTACCAATGGAAAGGTACAACCCACTCTGAGGCATGTATGCATAGTTTGCATAAGTTTTCTATTAGGGAGTTTTACTTAATTTTATCTTAGAACTTCATCTTAAATTGGTAATATTTCTCAGTATCTTTAAACATAAAAAAAAAAGCCAATTCTTTCAAATTATTTAACAAATGTTGAACCAAAAAAAGCTGTAGTTTTTTGTTTGTTTTGTTTATGTTTTGGGGAAATTATAGTTATTGAAAATGAAAGCAAAAAGGAACATATTGAAACCATTCCAACAAAAGCAAGGGGGGAATGAATAAAATTAAAAGATACATAGATAAATATTACCAAATTTAATTTCAGAAATCTTTGATTGCATACTAAAATCTCTTGTCTTCTGGGAAGAACATTGTGATGCAGCTCCTGTTTCCTAATTAGATCAATTCATATTCTGAATCATAGGGGAATGAAATCAGTAAATCCTGTAATTTTGTACAAATCTAAAGTTAATGAAACTTGTAAGCAAATCATAGAGGCAATCTACTTAACAAATATTATTGTTTAAAAATATTAATAAAAAGAGAAAGTAGGAGATTGTGAGAAGAGGCAAAAATAGTCCACATGGAAATAACATGGGCTTAAATATTTGAAATATTATTATGATAATTCAAGACTGAAGATTCCTTCATTTTGTATTTTCTTGAACTGGCCAGAAATATTTTTTTATATCCTGTTCACTGCCCCTCTCCCAGCCACTTCCTCCTACAATCCTTCCCCCATACCTCCCTGAGGTATCCTCTGAGCGGGTGCCCTTCCATTTGGTATCCCCCACATCTCCCTGGCACTTTAAGTCTCTGTAATCCTAGTCATTTCCTCTTCCACTGAGGCCAGAGAAGTAAGCCCAGCTAATAAGAACATATCCCACATACAGGCAAATGTTTTGTAAAGTATTAAAAATGGAACCTGCCAACTCTCCGGGTGGTCAGACCATGCTCTAGTGCTCCTATCATGGTCACCAACCCTCTTGAGCTAGCCCCTTGTGTGCCACTAGCTCCCTCTCTGATATAATCCCCTGTAGCTGGCTTCCCCACACTCCAGTAACCAAACAGATCCACCATCCTCTCGGTTTGACAACACAGTAGCCAGTAACCCGGTAAAATCAAGACTCTTAAGCTTATAGTTAACCAATTAGATTTATATATCAATAAAATCATAATTTATAAGATGACAATAAATAATATCAGAGTCAGTTGATAATGATAAAGCTTTAACCCAATTCTTCTAACCTTTTGATAACACCGCATTGGCCCCCATTCTCCTTCTCTCTCCTCCTGAGAGACCTCCCAGTCTCTCCCACTCTTACCTCTGCCTCCTTCTTCCCTGTCCAATCACAGACTCCTTCTGCACTAAAATAATTGGACAGTGAAAATCCTGTAACAGGCAACATCTTTTGAGATAGCCCCCATTCCAATTGTTTGGGACCTACATGAATCAAGCTGCATATCTGCTACATATGTGCAAGAAAGTCTAGGTTCAACCCATGTATGTTCTTTGGTTGGTGGTTCATGCTCTGAGAGCCCCAAGCATCCAGATTAGTTGACTCTGTTGATCTTCCTATGAAGTTCCTATTCCCTTTGCTGTCTACAATCCTTCCTTCTATCTTCCATGAAAGTTCCCAAGTGCCATCTACTGTTTGGCAAGAAATCTTAACACCTTAGAAAAGCATGCTCTATGTTTAATCAGTGAACAATTTCAGTTGCATGCACCACAAGAATTACGGAGTTGACCTCTCAAGAAAACTATTCTCAATTTTTAAAATACAGCAAGGATATCTGACAAAACTAACATTGATTAACGTAATTATTAAGTAAGATAATAAAATGAATAAGTTTGCTTATTTTATTTTGTATATTTAAATATTCTGTAGATAGATCTTAAAAGAATTACTATCTCAGGCCAATGAGTGACCCAGGAGATATATCTCCACATTCCATGCACAGCATATAAGACTTTGCTCATCTCTTGAACTGTGCTAACTGTATCCCTGTCTGTATGATATCCTAGTAATTTGCTATCTACATCATATCCAAATAGAGGAGGAACTTCTTCTTCTTCTTCTTTTTTTTTTTTGTATTTTCTTCATTTACATTTCAAATGCTATTCTGAAAGTCCCCTATACCCCCCACAGCCCTGCTCCCCTACCCACTCACTCCCACTTCTTGGCCCTGGCATTCCCTTGTACTGGGGCATATAAAGTTTGCTAGACCAAGGGGCCTCTCTTTCCAATAATAGCCAACTAGGCCATCTTCTGCTACATAATATGCAGCTAGAGACATGAGCTCTCGGGGTACTGGTTAGTTCGTATTGTTGTTCCACCTATAGGGTTGCAGACCCCTTCAGCTCTTGGGTACTTTCTCTTGGAGAAGGAACTTCTAAATTTTATATTTAAAAAAATTCAAATTACCTTGAAGTCTTTTGAAAGGAATACTTTGAATATACTGGGGAATAATCATAGCAAAATCTTAATGCATAATTTAGAGAAATTAATAGGTTTTAAATAACTGAAGGAATAAGAGCAATAGGCTTTATAGAAAGATAATGTTCAGCAAATCATCAGAAGGGTACCTTTGAAAATTATTGGAGAATAATTCTATTTTTGTTCAATCAATTATATTTTAAAGATAAAGCAGATCTTGGATCTTTGCCACTTCTGAGGCATTGTGCATAATGGTATAGTCTGCAAGGTAAAGAGGACATAGATACCCTTAAAGAAGATTCTTTAGTGTGTGTTTAGTATGTGTTTGTGTGTGTATGTGTGTGTGATTATCTTCAATGTTTGCCATAGTTCTCATAAAGCTCCTACAGGCAGAGGATACAGAAGTCATCTCTACCCACTAAGTAGGGGTAGAACTCTCACACTCTGGATGAAAATCACAGTAGAGATGAGACAGAGAGAAAGAATAGTATAGCTTGACAGTAGAGATGAGAAAGGATATATATCAGCTGGACACACAGTTATAGTCTTCAGATGAGGAAGAGGATGGAGAAACTGAGAGACGGTGTGATATTGACTGTAAAATGCAAGGGGCTATGTGAACACATAAGACAAAGTGAACATAGAGTGTCTAATATTAAACATTAGTCATGTCAGGACTGAGAATGGGTCTTATACCATAAGCTGTTTGCTAAGGCAGCAATAGAACCCAAGTTTGATCTCCAGCTCACATATTAAAAAGCAGATTTCTTGATGTGTGTTTGTAATCCCATTGCTGAGGTAAGCAGATCCACATGGCTTACTCTAGACAGTCCAAACTACTGTCAAACACTCAAGTTCCCCTAGAAAATCTATTTATTAAATAATTTGTATGGCTCCTGATGAATGGCATCAAAGATGGACTTTTGGACTTCCACACATGTGCACACACAAGTTTATGTATCTATAAATGTATTTATACTTAAATATGTAAGCATGAATACACACATGTATATAGTAATTCAATAATGACAGAAGTGGGCTATGTCATTCTTGTCCTAGTGATGCTATCATTGCTCTCAGGACATTTGATATCATTTCACTTAGGATATTCACTCAAGACATTTTTAACAATATTTTATTATGCACATCTGAACAGTGCTAAGAACTGTGACAATAAACAAAATAGCAAGGAAAAAATTTTAAATGTCAATGTTATAAAATAAATACAACCATTTAGGGTTTTACAATAATGCTTGGACTAGAGTTAGATGTATATTAAAGGGTCTAATTATGTGTCTCTGAAAATGCAATGGACACCATCTCTCTTAGTTTCTTTTTCTACAATAAAACAGTCTGACAAAGGCAACTTAAGGAGGAAGGGCTTATTTTGGTGACTTAATGACATAACTTTTAAAATCAAATCCACTAAGACATAATTTGGGGCTAGAGTATCTTCTACCCAGACATACAGAAGAAGCAAATACTACCTTAAAATGGTTGGAAAAATAGATCCAAAAAGGAGAACACACCTGCTCTCCACTGTTCAAGAACCATATAAGAGGCACATTCAAAAAGGACAACCACCCCACCAGCTTCCCTTCTGTTTCTATGACCAATGCAGGATGTATAGTGGTAAGAAACACTGCTTCTGCCACTCTTAACTATCTGTCACCAAATATCTACCCTGTCCCTATGCACATGCATTACCACTTGCTCTTCCCTTTCTGTTACCACCACACGCCATGGAATTGTCATCCATTCCTTGTGAAGGCACTCTGAAGTCCCATCATTACATCTATTTCTAAGACCAGGTGCATGGTAGCTGTTCTAAAAACTGCTTGTGGCTCACTTTGAACAGAAGACCTTGAACTTAGAAATAAGTAAATAATAAAACTAACATCTCTTCTACACAACTCCATATGTATATATGCATCAATATCCAAGACACAAAAATGAAACATAAACAACATAGCTAATGGAGATATGGTGTCCATCCCATAAAGGAGAGGCAAGAGAACAAGCCAGCTACAGCTTGATTTTTTTTTTTTACTGTTATTACAGGTAATATTTCTTGGAATTAGACATGGAGACTCTTTCCTATGATGACCTCTGTTTCCATATCTCCCACCTATACCAAACCCTCTTCACTTGGATGTGAATAACTTATGTGAGAAAGTGGATGAGATGAGGTTGAAAATCATTTGGACCATTAAACTGAGTGGTTTTACCTAACTGTGGGTTTTTTCTGAGCAGAGGATAGTACCTCAAACTTTTGTAAACCTTACTTACTTTATACAACTACAGAAAAATCTAATTTACACAAGCAAGGTAGACCCCACTCCTCTCCCCACCAAAAAAAAAAAAAAAAAAAATTCATCACATTACTTTTCTCAATTCCTCTTTGTATAACCTAATTTCTCTAGGCCTTTGCTTAAGTGATTTGTTCACTAAACTTTCATATGACTATTTTCTCTCTGTATTATGTACTAGGGAATATAGGTCCCCATCTTCCCAACTTCTAACATCCAACTCCTCCCACCCATTCAGAAAGCATTATTCCAACCTGTCCACACATATAAATTTTCTATTCTTTTCTCCATGTAGTAGCAACTCTCTTTGTGATGCCAGTTCTAATTATTTTAAATATTCAGCAAAAATTGTTTATGCTACAACGTAAATCTAAGTTCTGTTTTCTTAGATTTCAGTTGGAGCATATAAGGCTACTTAAACAATGAGACAGAGTGTATTACTGACTAAGTGTAAGGTAAATACCTGACCACACCAATTTAAGGAATGAAGAAATTATTTCTAGTTTGGGGTAATAGATCACCATGGAGTGGCAAACCTGACTGCAGGAGGATGAGGGAGCTGGTCACATGATATCCGGACAGAAAACAGAGATCCTGGTGCCCATTTGGCTTTCTGCTTTTTATTCAATTCAGGACAAGAGCTCATGGAAAGGTGCCACCCAAGGTCAACATGGGTTTTCCCAATCCCAACTTGCATGAATCTGGAAGTTGAAGGATACACAGAATATTTGGAAAGATGAAGGCTTTGTGTCACACTGGTACTAGACATTTCATCTTTGTAAAATCACAGCTATGATTTAAGAATAATTCTATATTGGGAAGAGAGGCCCCTTGGATTAGCAAACTTTATATGCCCCAGTACAGGAGAATGCCAGGGCCAAGAAGTGGGAGATGGTGGGTAGGGGAGCAGGGTGAGGGGAGGATATAGGGGACTTTTGGGGTAGCATTTGAAATGTAAATGAAGCAAAATATCTAATAAAAAATGTTTTCACATGGAAAAAAAAAGACAAGAACTCAGATGCACTGGCTTCAACCACTACCAAGGAGCATACATATTCAGCTATCAGGAAAACACACAATAGGGAAGAGGGAAAATAAATCTGATAAACAATGATGGACTCTGAGGAAGTGCCTAGGAAGGGGGTCATTCCAAGTCTTCTGTGCAGTAGGATGTCAAAGGAAGATGGAAAGTGACCTGATGATAGGAGAAGAGGGATGTGATTAGGTATCAGTGTTCTTTTTTTAGCTGAGTGCTGTGAAATTTTCTTATCTGGGAGAGATATGAACAGCATCTGTACATCCTAGGAAACCAGTGAGTTTATTGGGCTTGCTTATTTTTCTGGTTTGGTATCTGTAGCTGTAATAAACACTATGAGCTAAACCAACATGGCAAGGGAAGAATTAGTTTCATCGTACAGGAACTCAAGGACAGAACTTGCAAAAGAAACTTTGGAGAATTTTGCTTTGTAGTTTGTTCCTTCTGGTTTATGCTCAGCTTGCTTTCTTCTAAAACCTAGAACCATCTGCCCATGTGGGATACCACCTACAGTGGGCTATGTCCTCCTTCAGACAAACTTGATCCAGGAAATCACTCAATTGAGATTCCTTCTTTTACTATCAACTTGATTGTATCAAATTGACAGTAAAATCAAACCAGCTCATATCATAGGTAAGAGGTAACTCAAAGGGGTGTGGGCAACCCCAAAGTAGCCATGCTGAAGAGTCTTTTCCCAGCATGGATACTGTCTTTCCCACAGCCACGTAGATGGAGCCTTCTTTTCCTATTGTACGCCAACCTATGAACTCTAGTCCTTCCCATCTAAATGCAATTGGGGCAATTTTTCATACAAATGAGTAGCAGTAGTGAAGCTAAGCGATGGTAAGAGTCCAATGACCTTCCTTTCCCCTCCTGCATAGAGAGAATATGAACAGACCCCATAGTGATTCACTCTCAAAAGAACACGTACTGATTTCATGAAGATGATGGTTTTCTAGGTTTATGGCACCCTGTTCAAAGAGATGAAGAAATACACAATTAACAAAGTCATGCGGAATTTTGTTCAAAAGCAAAGGTGTAAGATACAGTGTGGATTTGTTGCAAAGAACAGCAAGGCATGAATGAGACTGGTTCAAAATTCCTGCATATGACCTCTGTCTTTGTTTTGTGGGTACCTCATCAGGAGCAAGATGTTGGGTGTGGTGGGTATTGAGGGTGGTTTTCTGTTTGGATTGATAGACTGAGTTATTGAAACCGTTGTCACTGTAAATGTCATTTTTTGGGAAAATATCTGATTTTAATCATATACATGCTGTCTTACTTTCTTTTCCTGTTGCTGTGATAAAATTCTCTGACAAAGAAAAGTTAAGGGAGAAAAAGTTCGTTCTAATTCACAATCAAGAGTGTGGTCCATCATGGCAGATAAATCAAGGTCTGAACTTAAAGTAGCTGTTCATATTATATCTATAAGCAGGAAACACAGTGCAATGAATACACAGCAAGAGGCAGTTCCCTTTTCCCAGTTACAGAGTCCTGTTCTCAGATGAGAAATAGCCCCACCCACAATGGACAGGTCCCCCTCCCCCACCTCAATTGATATAATTAAAATTGTCTTCCCAGGAGGGCTTAGAGGTCCATCTCCCAGGTGATTATGTCAAATTATCAACATTGGCAATTGCATACGACAATCATGTATGAGCATAAAATGGCAAATTGGGAACTTTCCATAAAGAATGGCTCAGCAGGCTCTGTTTTCTGTACTATACTTGTACCTAATAGTCAAGTCAGAATTGGTACATTAGATCTGGGATAAGGTTCATGATAGGACTGACCAATAGAGAGTTCCTAAGGATTGCAGGGAGGCTATAAGTCACATTCACCAGTTGGTTCATTTGGAGAAGTTCAATACAGCTGAATTGTCTCACATTGCTAAGTGATGGACCAAAATAAATAAGTAGGTCATGAAGAATGAAGCTCCATGATGCTGCCTGCATTTTTATATTTCTTGCATCCTGACTGCACAGCAAAACACATAAGGTTTAGGGAAGAAGTGTAGTTTAGGAGCAGCAAAACAATTGCTAGACTGAGAGGCAGATGAATCCTGGTAGTGGGAAGAGGGTCATGAAAGTTACAGGCAAATGAAGGGGCAGAGGGAGATCAGTGGAATAGCCACATTCAGGAATTTGCAAATATTCATCCTTGTGTTCTTCCAGTCTTCTGCAGGTTGCAGGACTTGGCTGCATGCCTTGCCTTGGTTAACACTGTTTTCACAGCAGGTTTTTGAGCTGACTCTCTAAAGAGAACTGCTCACCTAAAGGCAGTGACTACATTTTCAAATTCTGGGGAACTGTGCTACCCTACTTAAAACCTAGCACTGAGTCAATCAACATCATGTCCTGGTGGAGAAGGGATATCAGCGTTTTCATTTCTCCATAAAACAGGTTAGCATTGTATACTGGCTTGGAGAGGAAGAGAGGGAAAAGGGGGGTGGTGAAAGAGAGAGAGAGAGAGACAGACAGAGAGAGAGAGAGAGAGAGAGAGAGAGAGAGAGAGAGAAAGAGAAAGAGAAAGAGAGAGAGAGGAGAGACCAAAAAATAGGGACAGAGACACAGAGGTATTTTTCAGTGTTGAGGTTACTTGATATGTGGCTATCCTGTGTAAACAGCTCTTGTGTCTGGTTCTGGTCATATATATGATTAGAGAGGATATGAAAGCATTACGGGGAATAGTTGGAAAGTAGAAAGGTGATAAAGAGATTAGCAGGGTGTAAACTGAACACAAATGCATTATACAGGCAAGAAAATGTACTGAAACCTATTCTGTATGAAAAGAGTATGCTACTTAAAAAATAAAAGACAAAACATTATATTAAAAAGTAGGTTGTCAGGACAGATCAGTGAGTAATGGTACCTGTGGCCAAGACCGATAACCCAAGTTTGATCTCTGGAGCAAAAACTGTCAGAAAGAGAAAAACTGTTTCTGCAGGTCTCCTCTGATCTCTACACACACACATGCACACACACACACACACACACACACACACACACACACAGAGAGAGAGAGAGAGAGAGAGAGAGAGAGAGAGAAACACTGTGTATTGCACTTCCACACTAAATAACTAAATAAAGAAATATAGTTAAAACATTTTAAATATTTAAAAAACAAACGGCATAAGTTGCTTTAGATTTCATATACACTCTCTGAATAAGGTATTAGTACACGGAAGAACACCCTGTTTCCAGTTCAATTTGTGCCTTAGTCATCAAGTAACAAGGCATCATGGTTTCCAAGCAACTCTTTTGCTTGGATGATGGACTGCATGATGCTTGCACTTGATAGTCAGTGAATCTCTATTTTCTTTGCAGAGGCAGTGTATAATTTCAAAAAATTGGACAGCTGTATTTGCTAAATGAAGTGTACTATCGACCAACCTCTTAAACTATTGTGCCCTTTCCAATCTGTTACCTAGTGTTGTTCTATCCATTCAGTCCTTTCCCATCACAACTGAGATCCCACAGCAGATCCCCAAACGAAGTCTTTATGCCTGTGTGTTGTTGTTTCCCTCCTACTGAAATTAAATCTTTATATTATCAGGAAAAATTATCTCTATTTTATTACACACATTGATTTTTTTTACACTTGCAAATCAACTGGCTTGCTATTCTTCATTCTTTCCTATACTACTTTTTATACCATTTTGTTAATAACAGGTAGGGCATACATTCAATATCCTATTCATTATAAGCATTCTGCAAACCTCTCTGAGAAGCTCCTACCAGAGCATATTTCACCTCCTTCATTTCTTAGTATCATACTGGCTCTATGTGGTCTTGATCTGCCCCACCGCCGGGGGTGTGTTTATGTGTGTTTGTGTGCTTCTGTCTCTGTCTCTATGTCTCTGCCCCCTGTGTTACAAGTTTGTGTGTACAAATGTGTATATGCATGTGTGTCTGCATCGGTGAGGAGACCAGAGGCTGGGTCTGGTGGCACTCTGCAATTGAGCTCCACCTAACTTCTGAAATGTCATCTTTCTCTTAAGATAAAACTTGCTGATTCAACTAGACTGGCTAGTAAACAGGTCCAGACAACTAGCTTCCTTCTACCCAATGCTGGGGTTACAGAAATGTGGGTTCACTTTCCTCATGGACCCTTGAGGACAGTTCCACTAGGAAAAGTGGAGCATAAGTGGGGAGGAGGCAGACACCATTGAGTACTGTCAGATTATCTTCCTGGATTGGTCTCAGTGAGACTGCCCAACTTTATTGGGGGTATACAAGGGCTATATAGGTCTTGGGGAATGGGTAGGGGTTTCCAGAGTGAATATATATTATTACCTAGGACACGGATGTTTCATTTGCATAAAGAGGAATTCTAAGAATCAGCAGGCAGTTTCTTAAAGGGAGAGAGTATGTTGAACCTGTAATCAAACCGTAGGCTATGTGACTCTCCCCACAGGTATTGGGAGGGTTATAGGTAGAAAAGACTGATTGGTCATAACATATTAACTAGTTATCATATCATGGGAAGGACTGAGCAGGACTTGTGTGCTGAATCATGCAGTTCTTGTGGGAAGCTTTGTGCATGGCCATCTTCTACATAAGGTCAGGCACCTGTACTTAGGAACACTCTCCAGATAAGATCAGGAAGAGAAGAAGCCATGCTGAGAAAGGGAGTCCTCCATTTTGTACTGAACTTGGAGAGCTTATGCAGACATGGTAGACTGTGACCTTAAGAGCAGGGTCTTCCATCACAAGAACATGTCCCTATGCTTGGGTTTTTACAAACATTAAGGAGACAGAACTTAGGTCTTCTTGCCAAAGAAATTTACTGATTCATCTATCTTCCCAGACTCTAGACTTCTAACATCACTAGAAATTTTGTCATAATATTCAGGTGACTGATATGTGGATACATCTTAAAGCATCACTTCAGGGTATAGAGGGGAAGATTTCTACCACATGTAACACTTTAAGGGATAATTAGACTGAAATGTTATGGACTAATTGTGTGCCCTATAAATCACATTTACATAGTAATGTCTTCACTCTCCATGTGGTTATATTTGGAAGCAGGTCCTTTAAACTTGGGTGATTATATAACTAAGCACAGAGGGAGAAATGCCAGAGAGACTCATCTATAAAGCAGCTATGTATGAAGGAAAGATGCAACAATATAGCTTGTCCCTCAATTCCCACCTGTAGAAAAGCAGGGAGATATCTATGGATTATGCTATTCATTCTGCGGTGTTTTGTTAAGGCATCCTAGAAAGTAATACAGGGAATATTTACTATTTTGAATGAATGAATAAATGAGTGAATGATGACATAAATAACACAGCTCCACAAGTATGAGGACCCTGGTTTGTCTTTCTAGTTTCCACTGAAAACAAGAGTGGTAATGGATACCTGCAACCAAAGTCTTGTGGAGAGGCAGGCAAGAAGATCCTGGAGTCTGTCTAGCCAGCCAGCCTACCTCAATTATTAAGATTAAGAGGAAGAAACTGCCTCAAATATTAAGGTGGAAAGTAACAGAAGATAATACCTAAAGTTGACCTCTGGCATCCTTCCACATATGCACATGAATTTGTAAATGAATAAATATCTCTTGCCCTTTTGATCTGATTTACAAAAAGTTCCTGTCTTCTGTATCTGTAGATTTAGAACCTTCATTGTCTACCTGATTATGGATCTAAATGATACAAGAGAAACTTGAAGTAATAAAATTGCTGCTATGAAGTGTTACTAATAAATATTAACTTAGTTACTTAGTAAATATTAACTTACACAAAGTAGAATTTAGTTAAAGGAGAGCTGCCTTTAATGAGCCTAATGAGGCTTGTTAGGAACTAAAGTAAAGGGAACTTGGTGCCATAATTGAAATTTAGAGTTGCTGACAACTTTTCTGTTAATGCTTATTCAACCAAGATTGACCTTCAATTAGGCTCCAATCCCACAAGAGGAGACAACCTTGACTTACAACCTGCCCTTTGGCCCATGCTCCTATCCAAGAATATGCCTCTAAGGGACAGCTCAAGTGGACAGCACTGGGTCACCATCACTATAAGTCTCCAGTACTTATATCAGTGAAAGCGTAATTCTGCCAGGTGGGCAATATAACCCCTGTAACAACTATTTGAAAAGAACTTTGGTGTGCTTAAGCAATTCTAGCAATAATTTTTCTGTGTAAATCCCCCAGCTCCTCAAGTGGCTGAAATCGCAGACTCCTGTCATTGTTTAAATTGCCCCAAGTGTAACCTGGGGCTGGAACCTGAGAGAGATATAAGGATGACAGCATATGTGAAATTTATAAACCTAAGTTGTATATAACTTAGCAAAAATTTTTTATGGTTGATCCTCCTTGGATATTATCCGGAGCCAGACCTATACTATATTAAAGAGCCTTTTCTTCTTTTTTATTTTTTTAAAGAGCCTTTTCTTTTATTAATCTCTACTTCAGCAGTTATTTTTTTCCCATTGGAAAGACAATGAATTCCTATAACATAAGTAACCCAAAACTTATGAGTAAGACCTAATTTCCAAGCCTCTTAATGAATATACTTGGTGAAATGCACCCTGCCACTGAATTGCTGGATTCATCTTTCCATTATTCAGCTTGTCTTCCCTGGAATTATATCCTGGGTTTGGTCTTAGCTTTCTCACTAAACACACTTGATCTTTGCTTTAGAAAAGAGCAAGTACCCACCTACTGGTTGTTCCTTCCCAAGCTAACCTGGTTGATATTATACTAAAAGTAGCAAGAATTGTAGTATCTCAGCTGTTGCATGGCACTTTTTTTTCCATGACATAACAAGAGGCTGTCTTGGACAGCATACCAAGTAGCCATGGAAACTAGAGGAAACAATACAGTGTAATCCAGGTCTGTGGTTATGGTAATGATACTATGGACATTCTCTGGTAGATAAGGATCATCAGCCCCTCACCTGAGATTGCAGCTTTTATTTTTCCACCTGCATTCTCATCTATAAATGATGTTGGGAGAATAAAAGAAAGTAGATGTTTAATTGAAGGAAGGGTTAAGTGACTGCTTCCATGACGTCATCATCCATGATAGGGTGGGACTTTGCAGTGATGCAACTGTTCTGAGGTAAGTAATCTCTCTTGAATGTTCTTTATACAAGTCTGATAATCTCGTTGATTTCACCAGGTTGGATTTTAATACAACTATATTTAAGTCTATTATTAGTGACTATCTAGAGTGAACAGGAGTTTGTTTTTCCCTAGAAAAACTTGACAAAACTCCAGCTTCTGCTGGGCCTTGGAAGTCCCCTTACTCCTTTTCATGAGTAGTCAGATCTATTTTTGTTGTTGTACATAGAAGTTATTACATCACTTATAAGCATGTGGGAAAGAAGGAGAGAAAGGCTGAGTATCACTTTCTAGAGGCAACTCAAATTGGATAGGAGTTGTTTGCATGTGGAGTCAGATTCTCTGAGAACAAATGCCTATAAGTCTGTGTCTTTGGGCATAAAACATTTTCAGCTGGTGATTTTCAAATACAGATGGATCTACCTTGCAAACTCTTGTGCAGAAACTTTCAACAGGTGAGGAGGCTGTTTCATAATTGTAGCATCCATTTAAAAGTCTACAGTATCCTCTTAGGTTGTTATGGATTTCCAGACTACAGATCACTGAGGTCAGATGTTTTGTATTTTCTCTTAGATGTCTGTGATGCACAAAGGGTGAGTCCACAATTAATTGTGGCTTGAGAACTGAATGAATAATGAGTGAATTAATGACCTAGATCATCTTCAAAAAAAAAATACTTAGTTACCAGAGGTCTTTTTTCCTAGATGATCTGAGATGTTGTAAAGTTGACAATCAATATTAATCCTGATCATCTATTTCCAGTTTGTTTAGGAACTGTAGTATGAGTCTTTATTTCCAGAGAGGGATCAGATCTTCACATCTCTCCTAAGACCAGACTTCCATCCTCTCATACCACATGAGAATGGGATGGCGAACAGTCATGAGTGTTTGAAAACTTCTCCTCAGCCTCTTCTAATGGGCTGTTTGGATCAGAGTTTAATCCTGGCCTGTTTTCTCTGTTGTTCTACTTTTCCATTTTACCCACTTTTGATTTTTTTTTTCTATGCCAGATGTCAGCACAATGTCATTAATTTGAAGAAACTGTTCTTGGACCTCCAGTCTGGGTCAGTTGCTAAAAATTCAAGGGTACTATTAGCAAAATATTTCTCTTTTGTATCATGTTAATTATAATTACTTATGATTCTGATGACTTCCTAATTATTTTCTTAATTATTCTCACTTATATAAGAGGCAATTTGAGAAAAGCAGGGTCTTTGTCTATCCTGATCACAGAGTGTGATTCTGATAGAAATAGAATGTGTTTTGATGAAGAGGAGGGTGGAGATGATAACTCAGGTTTATGTGGGTCTTTGGGCCCATATAAAACTGATGCCTCATCATTTATCCTAAATTCTTTTTAACAATCTGTGTCTTTTCCTCACATGTAAGTGGAAAGTGTAATGTACTATATTAATCTTCTATATACACAGACAGTAGTAAAAGTCCTCAATTATGTTTTTTGGGTTCTGTTTTTTTTGTTGTTGTTGTTCTTTGTGTGTGTGTGTGTGTGTGTGTGTGTGTGTGTGTGTATGCATGTAAATGGAGCATCTTAATACTTTAAGAACACATGATCTTCTATGGTCTATGGTTTTCTACTGAAAACCATAGAACGCAAATAAAATAGTTATTTGGCGTCCTAGTTAGCTTTAGCTGTCAACTTGACACAAACTAGGATCACCTGATAAGAAAGTTTCAGTTGAAGAATTTTATAGATCAAATTAAACTGTGGTGTATCTGGAGGAAACTACTGTACTGGCTGGTTTTATGTGTCAACTTGACACAGGCTGGGGTTATCACAGAGAAAGGAGCTTCAGTTGGGGAAGTGCCTCCATGAGATCCAGCTGTAGGGTATTTTCTCAATTAGTGATCAAGGGGGAAAGGCCCCTTGTGGGTGGGACCATCTCTGGGCTGGCAGTCTTGGGTTCTATAAGAGAGCAGGCTGAGCAAGCCAGAGGAAGCAAGCCAGTAAAGAACATCCCTCCATGGCCTCTGCATCAGCTCCTGCTTTCTTACCTGCTTGAGTGTAAGTCCTGACTTCCTTGGTGATGAACAACAGTATGGAAGTGTAAGATGAATAAACCCTTTCCTCCCAAATTTGCTTCTTGGACATGACTGACTTCCTTGGTGATGAACAACAGTATGGAAGTGTAAGATGAATAAACCCTTTCCTCCCAAATTTGCTTCTTGGACATGATGTTTGTGCAGGAATAGAAACCCTGATTAAGACAACTACCTTGATTTGTTATTGAACCAGAGGGTTCAACCCATTGTGGATGACACTATCCCTAGGCAGATGGTCCTGACTTGTATTAGAAAGCTAGCTAGGTATAAGCCAGCCTGTGGGATAGCCATCAGGCTGTGACGTGGCATGAGTTCTTTGGTGATAGGTAATGTTATGTAGGACAACAAGCTAACCTACCTTCTGGTTACTTCCTTGACTCTGTTTCATTGCTGGACTATCAACTCGACGTGTAAGGCAAACCTCCTTCTGTTTGATTTTGGCCAAAGTAGCTAAAGCAACAAAATAAAATGAGGAAATCTGACTTTTCTTTTTCCATCCTCCCCATAACTCTCTCTCTTCTCTTCCTCCTCAGTCATTCCTTCTCGCCCCGTGTCTGCTTCCCTGGCAGTAAGATTTTCTATGTGCCTTCTACATGGAGGCAAGCTAACTATCTTAGTTTCTTTCCTACTGCTATTAAGAAATACTATGGCCCCAATACAGGGGAACACCGGGGCCAGGGGGTGGGAGCGGGTGGGTAGGGTAGCAGGGCCGGGAGGGGGGAGGATATAGGGAACTTTCTGGATAACACTTGAAATGTAAATGAAGAAAATATCTAATAAAAGTTGAAAAAAAAAAAAAAAAAAAAGAAATACTATGATCAAAGTAGCTTACTGGACAAAATGTTTGTTTGACTGTTCCAGAGGGATGGAATTCATAATAATGGGAAAAGCATGAAATCTAGGACTGGTCCATCACATCAGCAATCAGGAAGTGGAGAGAGAATAGGCAATGAGACTGGGCCTTACACTCTAAAATCCCACCTTCAGTTGCATCATTCCTCCAAGAGGACCCCACCATTCCAAATACTATCACCAACTCAGACCAAAAACAAAAAACAAAAAAAAAAAACAAAAAAACAAACAAACAAACAAACAAAAAAACATGAGCCTATGTGGAAACTTTCATATTCAAACCATAACACTAACTGTAAACTATCCCAGCACAATAGCCTGACTGAATGCCAAGCATAGGGAAGCATCCTTTTTCCACCAAAAATTCTATGGATGCCTAGAACTAAGTTGCTATGGTTACAACCTCATCGAAGAACCATGTTGGCTGGGCAGATCTCAGCCACCTGAGCAACACAGTGGGTGGCATCGGCTCCACACAGGTAGTAGGTGTTGTGTAGAATTTCTATGGAGAGCTGTCCTGTCACTACAGGAGTGAGGATTGTGGGAAAGCATGCCTGCCGACTGGACCTGGGCAGTGCTGCACACTCATCTCCCCGGTTTTAGAAAAAGGGTCTTGTCAAAGCCTTGTTTTCTAATGGTAGTGGAGATGGAAAAAACAAACAAACAAACAAACAAAAAAACCCTCAAAACTCTGAAATGCTCTGGCTGCCATTTTAAAATGGAAAAAAATATATAGCCTACATTAAGAAACTTGAATTATGAACTTTTTTTTTGGTGTATGCATATGTATGTATTTACTCTGTGTGTGTGTGTGTGTGTGTGTGTGTGTGTGTGTGTGTGTGTGTTTGAGTTGCAGCAGGATAAAGGACTGATTAATGAGAACATGGTGTCACAGGATTTAAATATTGATAACTTCCCAGTTTCTACTTGTAATTCTTGATGTCCATAGCTTGGCACGTGCACGGAACAAGAAAAGAGGAAAGGGGAATTCAAGGGACAAAGGGGTGGAATCAAAGGGACGGTGAACACAAATATACCTTTGGAAATACCACTAGAAAAGTAATCAATTTTCTGACTTAATTGACTTAATCTAACCCCAATCACCACAAAGTCTCACATCTCCACATATTATCATAACAGGGTTAGAATCCCAGCTTCAGTGCAAGCAAATCCCTACAAAGTGAAAACCACCCTCATTTACTACATAGAATTCATGTTGTTAATAAAGGTGGATATCAGATTCTGGAGAGCCCCCTATGACAATCCAGATGTCCCAGAATAAAGCACTGTGGTAGAAATGGAGAGTATGTTAAGAAATCATTTTCTCTATGGAAGTGGGCCAGAGAGTTAGGAAAGGTTGAAGCCTAATTGCTTCTAGGTCCCTGAGAATCCTGTTCCCTGATGAGTCATTTACACAGCATCCAAGGTCTTCTGCATTAGATACCAGAGTTTTGTTTATGCAGGCTTTGCCCTTTATTGTAGTCCTGGGCCTAAGGTTTCAGTCTTTCTCTGTTCTCAGTTTCTTTCACATGTTAATCTCACTGCCTTTCTTACCCTACTTTTCTGCTCAGCAGGGCATTGTTTCTACCTTTATATTTTTATATTGAACTTGAATGTGTAGCCTCACTGGTACTGGGTTTTAGCTCAGGCTCTTGCCTGCTATTATTAGTTTCTAGTTATTGTAATGCAAGGTTTCTGGTCATTCTGGGGAGAATGGCTATGGCCTTTTTCTGTCAGAAACTGCTGACTCAGGCTTGGTTTTCGGACTGGAAAGATAAAAATCAAAGAAAGCTAAGTGCTTTCTTTGTGTGCTGAAGGCAGTGAACTATTTGGTATTGTTGCTCCAGTCTTTATCACAGAATTGGAGAAAATGGGGAGAAAAGAAGCAAGTGTGTTATCAGCATCAAGAGGGTGTGGCCCTTGGTGCTCACAGCTTTCCTGGTTCCCCATCACTTTGGCACTCTCATCAGTAATTTAGCTAGGATCTAGTCTCATCTACATCCACTGTTTCTGAGCATACCACCAATGGGTAAGCAGCCAAGCAATGTATAAGAAGTTTTCATATCATAACCATTAGTGTCACAATATACAGTGCACAGCTCTTCAGCAATCTGCTTCACGAGCCAGTTCTTTTCAAGGGAAAAAGGTAAGGGCTACCTGAACTTCTCTTTCACACATGAAGGGTCTTAATTTGTGTCAAGCTAAAAAATGAAGAGGAAGGTGTGTGTGTGTGTGTGTGTGTGTGTGTGTGTGTGAGAGAGAGAGAGAGAGAGAGAGAGAGAGAGAGAGAGAGAGAGAGAGAGAATGTATGTAACTGCATTCTGTGGTATGGATGTAGACATGAGAAAGTAAGTACATTAGTACATTTGAGGAATCTTTTATGTGTGTTCAGAGGATAGAACTTGTGTCTACAGACTCATGCAACAAGCACTTTATCCTCTGAGCTATCTCACCTGTCCTCTAGCCTGATTTCTAACATGATTATTACCTGCCAACCTAGCAGCTGGAAATTACTCAGTTTCCATTTCCTTTGGCACATATAACCAGTCCCTATTCTGCAAATTCAAATCAAAGCAGATGTGCTGAGACTTCTATTGACTATTTTATGTAACAAGCTGAATTACCAGAAGGCTCAAACAAAATTAATCGAAAATTAAAGCATAAGAAATTTAAGCCACCCGCTACTTAAATGGGCTTAAGAGGTTACCAGGAGACGAAAACCAGGATCACTCTCTTTGAGTTATGAGAAAAGAAGCTAAGCTGAATTGAGGCAGTAAATGCTGGCCCTTGACCTGCTGTTTGTTTTCTAAATGAAGTATCAGCTGCATAACTTCTTTGGGGATTAAAAGTCCACTTATGTATAAATTGAAAGGACAGCATAAACCCTATTTATCTCCATTTAAGGACCAGGTCTGATTTCCAAAAAAGCCATAAGCTACAAGCTTTAAGAATACACCATAAGTCCCAGAAACCAAGTCATTAAACACCAGATCTAGGAACAGACCATAAAATCCAAAACTTGATAATAAACCCTCTCCCAAAGAACAACCTAGGGATAACCACAAAAATGGGGAAAGATCTTATCTGTGCTGGGCAGCCCTGTTTCATCACATGGTTGAAAGTTTATGACATAGGAATGCAGACCACAGATATTCTGTGAGCCCCTAGTCCCCACCAATAAAATTTGAGATTACCTAATCTTTCTAGACCAGACACTATTGCATATGTCAGCAAGATTTTTCTGAAAGGACCCTGATATAACTATCTCGAGTGAGGCTATGCCAGTGCCTGGCAAATATAGAAGGGGATGCTCATAGTCATCTATAGGATGGAACACAGGGCCCCCAATGGAGGAGCTAGAGAAATTGCCCAAGGAGATGAAGGGGGTCTACAACCCTTTAGGAAGAACAACAATATGAACTAACCAGTACCCCCAGAGCTTGTGTCTCTAGATGCATATGTAGCAGAAGATGGCCTAGTCAGCCATCAGTGGGAAGAGAGGCCCCTTGGTATTGCAAACTTTATATGCCACAGTACAAGGGAAGGCCAGGGCCAAGAAGTGGGAGTGGGTAGGTAGGGGAGCAGGGTGGGGGGAGGGTATAGGAAACTTTTGTGATAGCATTTGAAATGTAAATAAAGAAAATATCTAATAATAAAAGAGAGAGAGAGAGAGAAAGAGAGAGAGAGTTGTCCTGGTTCCCTATAAGAAGGCCTGTGTGCATTTGTCTAGGGTCGCCATTTTAGAGAATGGTTGACCCTTACATGCTGGGTGTTTCTGTAAAATAAACGTTCTTTGTTTTTGCATACTATGTGAGTCTGGGGTCTTCCTTCAGTGGTATTCAGACCCTTACAAAGTATAAAACCAGAGCACGACTGTAAAGAGAAACTGTCATGTAGACAAAGAAAACAGGCATTGGAAAAGAGGAAATAGAATCACTCTTGGCTCAGAGAGATTGGCTTCATGCCCCAATGACCACATTTAAGAGCTCATCTGCTTAGACTTCCTGCATTAGCCTTTTTATTTGTACACAGAGCAGGAACATAACTGATGGAGTTTGGTGATGCTGTGTAAATTGGATTGGTTATTTAGAGAATGTAGTTTCTACTACAGATACTCAGTAGAAGTGGATTAGTCCCTTAAAGAGAAAATGATGACTGAAGAGTTACAACAGGAGTCAGAGCCTGCCTGATGCTGAAAAACATCTGCCAAGTCCATTTTAACTGACTAGAAGAAGCCACCTCTACATTCATATTTGAACTTTACAGGACCCTTTGAAGTAGAATGGGAAATATAAATATTTTTTTCCAATAGATGAAGAATGAATGCTATGGGTCAAGTTGTTAAGCAACAACTGGAGGCCTTTATGGTCCTAAAGCAAGAGGTTATGTCTGCTCATGCCTTCCAAGTCTAAATACTCTCTAACTAATATATATTATACCTAAAACATATGGCCCTGCTTCTCAAAGCCAAGTTCCCACTGGTACAAATCAGATATAAAAGACAAGAGATGCACTAGGGAGCATCAACAGAAAACCTATACCTAAAGGAAGGGGTCTGTTCTTTCCCAAGCATAGATGTGATAGCCCTTGGACAAAAAAAGAATGAAAACATTGGGGATATTCCTCTGTCTTTCTGTCTCTGTCTCTGTCTCTCTGTCTCTGTGTGTGTGTCTCTCTCTGTCTCTCCCTCTGTCTCTCCCTCTGTCTCTCTGTCTGTGTGTGTGTGTGTGTGTGTGTGTGTGTGTGTGTTACATGGCAAAGTGTGTATGTTAAAATTCCAGAATTGGTTCTACCCTTCCATCATAGAATCCCAGGACCAAACTCATGCTATCAGCCTTGTAATGCCATAACCATTGCATTCTGATCCATGTTATAATATCCGCACTTAATTTTCTAAAGAAAGGATCTTTCCTTGAACACAAAGCTCTTCATTTCAACTAAGATGGGTGACTTTTGGTAATCTCTCATATCCATCCCTAGTGCTGAGCTTTCAGGCTTTAGTGCCAACCATACCTTTTGAAAAGAGAGAGACCATGTTATGTTCATTTTCCTCTGGATCACTGCCTAACATGGCAGATCATCCATCAGCTTCAGTTTGTCGAGTGAGTGCCAAGACACCTAATGGCTTCCTTTCTGGTTACTATATTTCCTAAAGTTTTAATACTTTTTCTTATTGGTGGACAAACTTAACAATTAGTAATCTCAAAACAGATGGCTAGTCTTTACTTTAGGGATTTCTAGTGCATTGAAAAGGTAAATGGCCAAAATGGGTACAAACAACTAGCTTTCTCCTCAAAAATGAAAGAGGTAAAAGTACTCCATTCCCAGTTAAAAGTATAAAAAGCCCCTTTTCCTCACCATTCTACTACATGAAGAAAACAAAAGGCTGAGGTTGTAGCTCAGTTAATATAGTGTATGCCTGGCATGTAGGATAAATCCCCAATACTGTATAAAACTCTGGCACGGTGGCTCACAGTTGTAATGCCAGCATTGAGGGAGAAATGGCAAGAGGATGAGAAGTATAAATTCACCTTAAGTTCCATAGAGTTTTAGATGCTAGCCTGGGTTACCTGATATTCTACCATACTGTCTAGGGAAAAATTTAAAAAGCACAATCATTACAGTTCAAAGTAGGTATGCAGTCTCATGTTTCAGCTTACTTTAAAAGCTCCATCAAATGCTTGCCTAGACAAAAGCCTCCCACAGCCCCAGAGAGTGATTAAAGTTCCCCTTTTGTTTTACTCCCTTTAAATGTCTATGAGGATTGGACTCCTGGCAACACTTTGCTTCAATGAAATGTAAATTAGGAGATACAGTGGGCTTGCCATAAGGGTAAAGGAATCTCTGAGAAAATAAGGATTCAGATGAACTGTTCTGTAGATAAAACAAATATTTCCAAAAGAAAAATACTAGCGAAGGTTAAAGGAGGAGCCCTATCAACTGGGTAAGGTAAGGATTAAAAATATCAGAGGAGGGGAGGAAGAGATGGTTCAGTGGTTAAGATCACTTTTTGCTTTTGCAGAGGAACTGGGCTTGGTTCCCAGAACCCACATAGTGGTTCAGAACTATTAGTAACTCCAGTTCGAGGGAATTCCACATCTTCTAGGCTCCAAGAGCACCAGGCATGTACCTGATATACTTGCAAATGCTAGTAAAACATTCACACACACAAAATAAATAAATCACTAAAACTAAAGTTTAAAAAGGTTAGAAGACACATGGGTGTTATTATGTATGCCTATAATCTCAGTATTATGGGGGGTGGGGGTGGCTGTAATGGGCTCTCGAATGTGAGGCCAGCTTGTGTCATATGAAGAAACTCTCCCTCAAAATGAAAAAGCTGTCGGGAATATGTTCATGTAAATTAAGCACTTGTTGCAAAGTTTAAAGACCAGAGTTAGAATCCCCAGAAGGCAAGTAAAGTTAAAGCATTAGTGCGTCTTTAATCCCAGCACTCAACAGGGAGACTAAGGGTAGAGACTGGAGAATCTCACGAAGAAAGCAGGCAGCTAGCCTGGTGTTCCAATGGGTAAACATCAAGAAACCCTGTCTCAGGCAAGGAGAAAAGTGAGGGCTGACTCTGAAGCTGATCTCTGAATTCCGCATACATGCTAAAATGGCACAGATCTGTGTGCACACACACACATGCACACACATACACACATGCATGCATGAACACACCCTTAGAGCAAAAGAAAAAAAAATGAACAACTTATAAAAATACTAGTTGACACCACATTTAGGAATCAAAATGTTCACCAGGGGATATGTAGGAAATTTACCTCAGCAGGTTAAGTGAAGAAAAATATTTGGGCATGAGCAGCCATCATGAATGAACTGAGTAGCATTCCTGATTAGAGGACTTATGTTCGAAGAGGCAACCTTGTCTGTCTGAAACTTGGTTTGCTGTTTTGTGTTTTGATACTAGGTTTCACTATGTAGATCAAACCTGAAATTATGCTGACTAATTTGCCAAGTACTGAAATAAATAGGCATCCACCACCAAATTCACACTTGGGGCCTGGATACTTGCAGCAGACTAGGTTTGGATGGAATAAGAACCATCCTGTCTTACAGCCAGGAACTGCAAGTTCACAGTATGGGGTAAAAGTATTTATCTGTTTAGAACATATAGCTAAGTCCTGTACCCTGTCTTCAATATGTACATTACAAAAACTAAATTAAAGGAAGGGTGCTCAATATGGCTACACTAAGAAGGAAGACAAAGACTCCAATGGAGCTTCTAACTCCCCTTTCAAGGACCTGAAGTACTATTTAAATATTATATAAGGGCCAAGGATAATCACAGGTAAGCAGTCCCCAACCATTGGCCCACAATAGTCTGGCTCCAGTATAATTCTGTTACATGGTAGTCAAAACAGTACAAACACTCCTGTGGGAGGGGAGGGTGCATTCCCTTCTCCAAATCTGAGCTGGCTGGGGGTCATTCCTGTTTCTTTGAGGTCTTTGTATTTTAACAGGCTAACAGTGAAATTGAGAGGCTCTGTGTCTCTTTTATAATATCTTTATTTCTGCTAGGACAGTTATATATGAAAACTTTCAATACAGAATATATACTATAGGATATAGACACATTGAGTGAGTTCTGAAAGTATCACACCCCAAGGAGGAATATGAATATTATTTTAATTGGCCTTTCCTGTGTGGGACACTTGCATGAGGTTATATTTGAACAGGTGAAAAAGAGAAGCTCATTATCTTGTTAGTAAATATGTTTTTAACATTTATTATTTTTTAATTATGTGTGGGGGATATAAACTTATAGTGCAGAAATTACCAGAGCCCAAAAGAAAGTAATTTATATCCTGGAAGTGGAGCCACAGGCAGTTGTGACCTTTGCAATATGGATGCTGGAAACTGAGATCAAGTCCCCTGAAAGAGCAGCATGCACTCTCAACTCTGAGCCATTTTAAAATAGTCTTAAGGGATGTCCTACAAGTAAGAAAGTCAATCTGCTCCCCATTCTTTTTGGAGAAACTAATTTAGAATGGTGTAGTGTGTTCTCTATATGGATTTGAAATGACTCCTGACTGCTTCTCACTCAAATCCACCTTGGAAATTTGCTATCACTGGTTGCATGAAAATGAGATTGTTGCTGCAGAGATGGCTCCTACATTGAACTGCATACATTACAAGCATCAAAACTGGACCCCTAGAATCCACATAAAAAAAGGTGGGTACAGACACTTGAGTTTTGAGAAAGAAGCCAAAACTATACAATGGAACAGGGAAAGCATTCTCACCAAATAGTACTGGTCTAACTGGATGTCTGCAGGTAGAAGAATGCAAAATTGATCTATATTTCCTGTCCTACACAAAAGTAAAGTCAAAATGGATCAAAGACTCAAATGTAAAACACAGAATCTACTAGAAGACAATGTGGAAAACATCCCTAAATGCATTGGCACAGGAGAAAATTTTCTGAACAGAACACCAATGCTCTTCCACTAAGGTCAAAAATTAATAAATGAAACCTCATATAACTAAAACCTTCTGTAAGACAAAGGTCATGGTCAATAGTACAAAACAGGAGCCTATAAATTGGAAAAAGATCTTCACTAGCCCTACATCTGACAAAGAGTTAATATCAAAAATATATAAATAACTCAAGAATATAGGCTCCAAAAACAAATAATGCAATAAAAAAATGGAGTAGAAAACTAAACAGAGAATTCTCAACAGAGGAATCTCAAATGGCCAAGAAGCACTTAAAGAAATGTTCAACATCCTTAGTCAACAGGGAAATACAATCAAAATGCACCTTGAGATTCAACCTTACACCAATTGGTGAAGATCAAAACCTCAAGCACTAGCACGTGCTGGTGAGGATATGGTGAAAGCAGAACACTCCTTCATTGCTGGAGGGACTGCAAACGTGTAAAACCACTCTGGAAATCAGTCTGATGGTATCTCATAAAGTTAGAAATAATTCTACCTCAAGACCCAGCTATACTGGGCATATACCCAAAAGATGCTCCACCATACCCCAAGAAAATGTGTGCCACTATATTCATAGAAGTTCATAGCCAGAAACTGGAAGCAACCCAAATGTCCCTCAACCTAAGAATGGATAGAGAAAATGTAGTACATTTACATAATGGACTACTACTCAGCTATTAAAACAAAAGGACATCATGAATTTTTCAGGCAAATGGATGGAACTACAGAATATCATCCTAAGTGAGATAACACAGTCCTAAAAGGACATGTATATTATGTATTCACTGATAAGTGTATATTAGCCAAAAAGTTCAAAATACCTATGACACACACCCCCATACCCAAAGAAGTTAAAAAGAAAGAAGTTACAAGTTAGGATGTTTGAATCTCACTTAGAAGGTATGAATAGTGATCATGGGAGGCAGATGGAGGGTGGGACCTGTGTGGGTGACGGAAGGTTAGAGGAATAGGGGGGCAAGATCAGGTATGGGGAGAGTCAGGAGAGAGACTCAGAAAGTCAAGAGAATAAATGGAAATATGCCAAGGGTCAAGGATGGGGATGATTTTCTAGGAAGTCCCAAAGACCCTAGATGAGGAAGGCTCCCAGGACTCAATGCAGGTAACATTAGCAGAAATATCCAACTGTTGGGATTGAGAACCTGAAGAGACCACCTCCAGTAGACAGATAGGACCCCCAGTGGAGGGGTGGAGATAACAACCCACCTACAAAAGTTTTGACCCAAAATTGGTCCTATCTAAAAGAAATGCAAGGACCAAGATGGACCAGAGAATGAAGGAATGACCAGTAAGTGACTGGCCTTTTTTGAGATCCATTCCATGAGCAGGCACCAATCCCTCACACTATTACTATGTACTGGTAGACAAGAGCCCAGTGTAGCAGTCATCTGAGAGGCTCTACTGAGCAACTACTTTAGACAGATGCACATACCCTCAGACAAACATTGGAGGGGATTGGGGACCCCTGTGGAAGAATTAAAGAAAGGATTGAAGGCCCTCAAGACATGGTAACTCCACAGAAAGACCAGCAGTGTCAACTAACCTGAACCCTTGGGAGCACCCAAAGATTGAACCACCCACCAAAACATATACATGGGCTTGTAACATCCCTGGCACATATTAGCAGAGGGTTGCCATATCTGTCTTTAATGGGAGAAGAGGTGCTCAGTCCTTCAGAGACTTGATACACCAGGGTGGAGAAATATGGGAGTGGGGCTGCCCTCTCAAAGTCAAAGTCCCCTTTGGAGATGGGAGGCAGAAACTCTGTGAGGGGGAACCAGGAGGGGTCAATGTTTGGGATGTAAAAGAAAGGAAGGAAGTGAGGAAAGAAGGAGGGGAGAAAGAAGGAAGGGAGAAAGAAGAAAGGAAGGGAGGAAAGGAGAGAGAGAGAGAGAGAGAGAGAGAGAGAGAGAGAGAGAGAGAGAGAGAGAATGAATGGATGAATGAATGAATTTGGTATGGTGGAATTCCAGTGCTTGGTAGACAAAGATCAATGAGTTTCTGGGACTTGTGAGTCAGCCAGCCTAGCCTACTTTAAGCTCCAGGACAATGAGAGACCTTGTCTCAACATAAATAGATGATAGATAGATATACATATGGATAGATAGATGATAGATAGATAGATAGATAGATAGATAGATAGATAGATAGAAGGACAATGAGCCACCCTATACCAACATAAATAAATCAAAAGAGAGAGAGAGAGAGAGAGAGAAGAAAGAGAGAGAGAAGAAAGAGAGAGAGAGAAAGAAAGAAAGAAAGAAAGAAAGAAAGAAAGAAAGAAAGAAAGAAAAGAAAGATAGACGAGTAGGTGGGTGGATGGATAGATAGATAGATAGATAGATAGATAGATAGATAGATAGATAGATAGATAGATAGATTCAAATAAGCAAGTAAACCAAGGTGGATAATTATTCCAGGTATCCTCCTGGCTTCCAACATATACACATGTATGTATCTTACATGTCCATACACTTTATTGAAAAAGAACAAAATCCTAGAAAACTATTAGTTCCAAATAAATTCACTAGAAAGACAAAGTTTTAACTGAATTAGAAAAGCTTAGCATTAGCAGAAACTTTCCACTTTCATGCTACAACTATATGGGATGCCAACATATTTTCATAACTGTGGTTGTGTTTAATATATGCATTTATCTTCAGTAATTTATCATAATACTTTAATGCTATTTGGAAATAATTTATTTTATGATGGATAGGTCTTTCTCATTCACACTAATAAATTATACTCTTTCTTTACAATTCATGCACATATTTGTTTCTTGATACTGCTTCGTCTAACCCTTTAAGAACAGCTTTGGTGTCTGTAGTCTGTGAGAAGCTGAAACTCCAGCAGACTTTATAAAGGGAATCTGAATTATTGTGTTCTCGCTTACTTTGCTGATGATGCCTTTCTTTCTGAGATGAAATCTTACTGTGTTGTTTAGGTTGCCCTTGAGATCAGTGTCCTCATGTGTCAGTCACTAGAGTACTAGGACTATAGGTATGCAATGTCTCACCCTGTGTTGCTGTGTTTGATTTATACATTGAACAATAATTTACACACACACACACACACACACACACACACACACACACACACACGATTCTTTATTTCCCTATCCTAACACAGAAGTTTAAAGATTAAATTACAGGAGCTAGAAGACATATATCATGAAATCTGGGCTTCCCTAAAATGACCAGGGTTGGATGACAGTCTTTCTCACTCAAGGATTTATTTGGAAATTTATGTGATACTTTTAAAATGCTGAGTTTATGTCTCATCATAGAAGCTGCAGCTCTGCCTGGCACTATAGGGATTTTATTTCAACTTTCCACCTCTATGACCATGACTTACACTGGTTTATACAGACTATGTCTCCTCAGACATCACTTTGTCTGTGTACAAGAGATAAAGTCTCAGTACTGTTGTACTGTTCTAGAAAAGAAAAGAAATTTTGAGCATTCATTTGAAATTCATTCTTTAGGGTGAGGCTAATACATGCAAGAATGATAGAGAAAATGTGCTCCCTGTGCTAAAAATGTTCTTCGTGGTATTTTGTTCTTTCAATTCTTAAGTTTTTTGTTGATGTATATGTGTGTGTATACATGTGTGTGTGTGTGTTTGTGATACTTAGAGAGACATAGAGAGACAGAGACAGAGAGAGACACACACAAAGACATAGACAGAGAGAGAGATACAGAGAGAGGTAGAGAAAGAGACAGCGAGAAAGAGAAACAATGACAGAATTTCCACAATGTGTGTGTAGAGGTCAAAGTTCAGCTTTATAGAATCATTTTTCTCTTTTCACCTTTACATGTGTTTGAAAATTATATTAGAGAGACTAGAGCAGTTAACTTGGTTTAGCCTAGAGTCATTTAAAAATAGAGTCTCAACTGAGGGTCTGCCAGACAGAATGGTCTATTAGGACAACTGTGGGAATTTTCTTGATTGTTAATTGGACCAGCATAAAAGCTGTGTGGACATAGTAGCCACAGAAGCAGAGGATCCCTGGATCTAGCTTGGCAAGCTATGAGAACCATTTTGTAGAGTTTTAGGATCATCTGAAAGAAACTGCCTCGATGAATAATACTGGGAAACAATGGAAGATTTCTAATGTCAAGCCTGGTCCTCCACATGCATATACATGCACTAGGCATACACACATTCTCCCTGTCTATCTATCTATCTATCTATCTATCTATCTATCTATCTATGGATCTATCATCTATCTATCTATCTATCTATCTATCTATCTATCTATCTATCTATCTATCATTTATCTCTATCTCAATTAAAATTAATTATTAATGGATGAAGGGAGATATTCCAAGGAGTTGTAGAAGTCCCATACCTGCCTTCCCCCAGTGTCCAATTTCATACCTAGTCTTCAGAATAGCATATTAGCCTTTACTCTGTGATATGCTGAACTTCACAGTAGTTAAGTAAGTCAGTGGTCTGAGAAAGTAACACCCTGAGTTCATCATTATGAAGGATAAGTGGTACTGAGGACTAGAAATAGAGGTCTTGATAAAGACCTTGACCCATTTGTGAAAGCTTAGACATCTGACATTGGCCACTGGTGGCAGTTAAGGAAAGTATGTCACCTATCTGGACTTCTTTTTTTCTGCTTTGTGCAGTAAGGGCACTGATCTAGAAGAATGCAGTAGCAACAGATATTTCCTTTACTTTTTCCATCTTCAGTGATAAGCACATTTTAAAATAGATGTTTAGGCTCCAGGGTTTGAACATAGATAAAATGAGATGTGAAGGAAGAAATTGGTATTGTTTGCAGTTCTGAATGAAGTCAGCAGGAAAATTGAAAACCACAAATGCAAGAATTGACCCATCCTTGCAATGGCATAAATTCTTGATAAAGTTATTAAATCCATAAAATATTTGAATAGCTGTGCTTGCTCATTTCCACAAAAAGGTGAGACAATATAGTGCCAGGGCCTCAAGTCTTAGTAAAGGCAAGGCACAGATTGAGAAAAAGAGGCTGGAATGTGCATTAAACTTTTGGCAGGGCCTCGGTACTGAGGTGGTCACAGGAAGCCAGTTGCATGGAATCAGAGCAAAGAAGAAAACTACAGACTGCTGCAGTGAAATTAGAGGACAGAGATGGCTCCTCTCCAGTGTGGGCTGATGCTGGTGGGAGCCACTGCATTGGCATCAGAACTTCTCCTTTATGATGTTGGGGTGAATCTCTCTTAACTTTCAAAATAAACAATAACAAATGTAGGTGTAAATCCTAACCAGGGAAAAAACTCAGCATATAAAAGTACTTGTTTTGGATTTGGTCATTCTCACAGCAGTGCAGAACAGAAGCAACTCTGTATGTACAAGCTTAAAAGGAGAAAAGGAATCAAGAAATGAAATATTCTTCACATGTCTAAATCCATGTTGTCATGTAACATTTCTTGAGATATGAACAAAGATCAACTTACACTGGATAGAACAATTCTAGTACACTGAGATTTATTTGGGTTGCTTACAAGAAAAAGGTATCTAAAAGACAGTTTTATCTTCAAAGGGTCCACATCAGCATATATAAGCACTCTCAAAAGTTGTATATCTGGGACTCTGCATGATTTGCAAGTAGCTTGGCAAATCAAGGAATCTGTAATAGCAATCCTTATTGTTTATAAAAGTTCAGGGAGGAGCTCTATGAATATTGTAAGTTTTAGTAGCTTCCTAAGACTTATGAATTGAACCTCAAAGATTTAATTTATCTATTACATCTTAAGGAACCTTTCTGCAATACAGACCATTTCAATGCTGAGGAAATAGCTATACAACATATGGCCACTGTTAAGACACTTGCAGAGAAAAAAGATGTGTCTTGGCACCCAGGGAGCTAAGGAAGATGACAGAACGGAAAACACCACATTACAATGAGTTTGCAGACACAAAGCATATACAGGATAAATAAGGTAGCTTTTAAAAAACTTTTATGTAATTTCTTTCTTATTGCTTGGGTTGCTATATCTGTTAATCTTAGATGTTTTAGTTTATAAGTCTCAAGAAAAGTTACTGATTAGGGAGTACTGTCCTGGATGTCTTTTAGTTTCTTTCCACAGCATAGGTAATTCTGCACTAGATTATTGGGATATGAAAGTGTCACACCTTTGTCCCTCAAGAACAAGGCGATATAGAGCACTGCAATAACTTTTCCACAGAGGAAAGTAAAAGTGATGAAAACTAACATTTTCCAGGCAGCTGGATCACTCTCTGGAGTGCTACAGTTAACAGTTATGCTGATGTTTTAGTTAACTCCACTGTAGTGACCAAATACAAGAAAGAAGCAGTATACACTGGTTTGAGATTTAAGGGTATTCAAAAAATTACGGGAGAAATATCATAATGACAGAAGAACTGGGATGCTGTTCATATACAGCCAGTTAGTCAGGAAGCAAGAGGAGATGAAGCTGGTGCTCAGTTCACTGTGTCTTTCACTTAATTCCTGCTGCCAGCCCATGGTAGTATACTACCAGCAACATTAATGTGGTTCTTCCAATCTCAATTAACCTAATTTAGAAACTCTCGTACTCACCAGCCCAGAGGTTTCTCTCTCAGGTAACACTAAATCTTACCAAGTTAGCAATCTAAACTAACCACCACAGGAAAGATGCCAGGGAACATGGAATCATCTGTTCTGGTTTGAATCTTGAGAGGACTCATTCCATCTCTGATTGCTGTAGAAAAGTAGAGTCTCCTAATTCTACTTTCAGGACTGAGCATTAAGCCCCCACAGTGAAGTGCTGGTGTCTTCCAGAGTCTGTTCTGGTATTTTCCAAGTTTAGATCTCTAAATACAGAAGAAAGCATTGGATGTCTCTAATAGGCATCTAGTGGAGTTAAGAAGCACTACTTATTTCAGAGAGGAAGGGCACATGCCTATGGTTAGAAAGACTGATTCTGAGAGCTCTGTTTAGTCTTGTAAAATAGCATTTAGCATTAGCATCAACAGATGTGATGCATTATCACACATCTGCCAATGGAGTACAAGTAGCTGTACTTTTCCCTCTTAGATTTTATAATTCTGTGGATGTTAAGAGTGGCTGAGAGTAACAATATTACAGAGAAAACATCATTAGGCCAATTTTCCTCTTTCTAAGTTGTCATCAGCCATGCACTATGACCAAATCACAGACTCAAGATTGTCTGATCATTTGAAATTATCCTTTGACTAATTTTTGTAAATCTAAAATCAAAATGGCCACTTTAGTGGATGTAAAAGCAATGATTATGCTTAGTGCCATTGAAGTATATATGCATATTCTCAAAGATTTTTGCACTTTACTAGAAAAATACATTTTGACAGACATTGAGTCATGTCATTCCAACACCTTAAATAGCTTCAACAATTATCCAAACACCAGTGAATGGAATTAATAGGATGTGTCTTACAGAATACTAAGAGATCCCACCATCCAGACCAACTGCTTTTGTCTTGTCATGCACTGCTTAAATAGTCTTGCCAAATTTTATTTTATTCAGTATCATTCTAGAACACAGGCTTCTGCTCTAATTTTCGTGTGTGTGTGTGTGTGTGTGTGTGTGTGTGTTAGAAAGTTGTATATGCATGTGTGTGTATACTAGTATTAATGATGTGGAAGGCAATGATTGTCATTGGCTATATTCTATCTACCTGAAACTTGCTTTTGGAGACATGATCCCTTACTGAACCTGGGGTTCTCCAGTTGTCCGGGAGACCTTTTGATTCTCTTGTCTTCTCTTTTTAGTAGTGGCAACATAAGCCCTGCCCCAACATCCAGCATTTTAAATGACATCTGAGGATCCAAATGCAGACATTGTGCTTGCTCATCAGGCATGTTATCTGCTTCTCCCCTCTCTTCTGATTGTTTTAATCATTTCTTATACACAAAGGTTTTCCATATCAATAAGCTTCTTTACAATAGATAACAGTGAATAGACTAAGAAAAAGGAAACTCATCTACTGGCCATGTAGGAATAAACTCAGGAACATCACCCAAAGAGTTCTACATTCCCTGTGCTTTCAACCTTAATTTTTCTGAGCTATTAAGGACCCTAAGAGTAAATTTCTTTTGATCTACTTAACTCAGCCCCCGAATCAGTGCACAGGCTACTGTTTAGTGATGGCTATTGTTCTGCGAACAGCCATACCATCATTCTGGTCACATCATTCTGGTTTTTATGTATAGTCTATTGTTGTTCTAGAAATATTTGTGACCAAAACTGCTATATCCTGGTCTCTTCTAATAGCTCAAGATAAAAGGAAAATGATCCAAAGATGTGACTTATGATAAGTAGAGAAGATAGATATTAAGCCAATACTAAAGTAATTCATATGGATATAGCAAACTTCTCTTATTAACTGCCCTTTGGCTGGTTTCTAAGCAGGGCACAGACCATACTAAGTACACATACACACATACACACGTGTGTGTGTATGTGTGTGTGTGTGTGTGTGTGTATGGACCTCATTTTTTTTTCATGTTTACTCTGGCATCTCACTTACATAGCTACTCTTATTCCTAAATGCCCAAATTCAGTGTCTTCTATTATACTCTAAGGATATGCCTCACCTGTTTTGTTATCTGTATGTCATTTGTACCTATGACAGTGACACAAACTCAACTCAACTGAAATAAGAAATTGTTTTTTTCCCAAACATGCTCTACACTTAGCCTTGGAAATCTAGTAGTTCAACTGTCTCTGATATAGTCTCATTTTTTTCTTCCTTTCATATTTATAAAAACTCATAAGCTTCAACCTGAAAAATATTTAGAGAAATAGTTATGGAAAAATCATTATATCCTGCATAATATATTAATTTATACTGTGGTGAGAGTTAACATTAATTGTCAAATTGAGCCTCCAGGCATGCCTACAAAGGAGATTTAGATTAGGTCAATTGAAGTCGGAACAGAAACCTTAACTGTGGTTGACACTAACACTTAGGCTGGTGTCTGGGCTGAATTAAACAAAGAAAGCAAGTTGGTCACGAGCATCCATCTTCTCCTTTGTGACAATTGATCCAATGTGACTAGTTACCTCATGCTTCTGCCACCTTATTCTTCCAGCCATGCTGAACTGTACCCTCAAAATGAGGGCTCAGTTTAACCTCTGTTTCCTTCAAAGTTGTGATTGTGACAGCAGGGATAAAAGTAGCTAATACAACTATATTTTATGCTAGGTTATATGTTTAATGGAGTTATTAACAACAACAAATAATAGCAAAAAGGGAAATCAAAACTAAACAGCTTCAAACTATTAAAAAGAATATGTGAAAATATTTTAAATAGATAGATGTGCCCATTACATCACTTGGGGAGAAGGTAGTACCACATATGCATGTATCTAAACCTATCACTTCATGTAATCATATAGCATCAACTATGCATCACTCAGTATGTCTCTGTGTGTAGAACAGAAAGAATGAGTGAGAGTAAATACTGAAAGTGTTCTCAAGTGCAACCTTGCTCCATACCATGATCATTTTCACTTTAAGAGTACTTTTGTTTTAACTCGTGTCTTCTTGGATGGATGCTATTGTTAACACAGAAGCCAGAAACATCAGACAATGTTTAAATCAGACAATGACTACTTGTCATTGGCATCATCTCCAAACCTGTCAAAGAACAAAATTCTTTGTGTGGTCGGGATGTCCAGAGGCCTCTCATGTCTCATCCCTCACTGCTATGTCCCTATTTCCAATTTCACTGTAATACTTACTTCTGCAGTAGAACCAGCCAAAAGAGGATGGGGAGCATCCTCTCAGCTGAAGTCAGAGTCATCTCTAATGCCTCATCCTATTTTCTGTGAATCTCTGGAACTAGAAGCGATCTTTAGTGCTGTGTGAAGGTAGAAAAAGTGTTACTTGTCTTATTTTGGTCTCTTCCCACAGAAGCCACTCTTGACTACAGGCACTTGGAGAAAGATTAACAGTCAAGGAGGATCTCAGTGCTAAGTTTAAGTGTGGTACTCAGCTCGGTGTTGCCAGCTGCTAATACCCTATTGGCAATACAGATGAAAATTGTTGCTCTCAAGGGATTCTAGGCCATGCAACTTTGCACTCAACCCAGCAGACATGATTTCTGAAACTTCGTCCTGTCTGAGCACATACTTGATGCTAAATCAAAGAAGAAATGGAAGCATAAGGAATGGCTCAGTGGGTGAAGAGCTTGGTATGCAAAATGAGAACATGAGCTCATAGGTCATTGACTACCGGGGGAAAAAGATGAACTTAGCAGGGTATATCTGTAATGCTACTGGGATTTTTGTTGGTAATAACATGTCTTGTTTTGTTTTGTTTTTTCCCTCTTCATTTTTAAAAAAATATATTTTAAATTTTCATACATAATTTCTCTCTTTATTTCATTTGCACCCTTTATTCTCTTCAATTCTAGTACTCCCATGCTCTCCAACTACCTCTCAACTTCATTAACTCCTCTTATTTAATTATTAATATGTGCATAATATTTTTATGGATATATGTGTCCATATATGCAATCTGATGACTTTATTTAGTGTTGCTTATATGAATATGAATGTTTCAGACTGACCACTTGGAATTGGTTAACCTGTCAAGTGGCTTATATTTGGAGAAGCCTATCTCTCCTTCTCTTAGCTTTTCATCTAGGGGTGAGGCCTTGTGGAGTTTCTGTTATCCACAATGGCATGTCAACTAGTGTTGTCACTGTTCAGGTTTTGTTTAGGTAATGATATTATTGAGATGTCACGGGTCTTCTCTGTCATGTATAGAAGATGCATGTGTAAAAGATGCTCTCTCAAAATAGATGTCCCGATCCACTGGCTCTTAAAATCTTTCTGCCCCCTCTTCCAAAATGTCCCCAGATCCTCAGGGGTGGGGGTGGGGGTTGTATTGTAGAAAATGTGTGGATTGGTGTTACTATCTAATTGTTCATATGTTTTTTGTTTTTTGTTTTTTTTTTGTATTTTGACAAGTTGTGTATTTCTATAATGGTCATTAGATACTGTAGAAATAAGCATCTTGGATGAAAGGTGAGAGCTACACTTATTTGTGCTAATAAGAACAAATATTTAGATTGTAGTTGAGAATTCTTGTTTAGGAATGTAGCAGTAGTAAGATTTTTTTTTTTCTCATGACTGTGACCTCAGTCACATGTAATTGACTGCATTTATAGTATTAAGTATGCATTTCCCTTTATTGAAAAAGTCTTATCTCCAATTTGGTGGCTGTTAGATACCCATGAGATATATGTGCCGCTGTGTATACCCTTGGTATATGTTATTGTACTGCTTATTCTGTTTCAAAAGCTTTAGAACTGAGTAGGTCTTTTTTATTGGCTTTCTTCTTTTGTAGCTTGCCTAACAAATTTGGATGTACTGAGAGCCCTTTCACCGAAAAAAAAGTTTCTAGGTTAGGTCCAGATTTAATTTTTCAAGTCCTGTATCTAAAATGTGCAGTGTTTTCAGCAATCCCAGTATTCTTATGGTAAAACAATACCTCAGAATCTCATGTGCCAGCTATCCTGACACACATAGTGGCACACAAAAAGAGACATATCTCAAACAGTGTGGAGGGTAAGGACAAACATCTGAGGTTGTCCTCTTCCACACGTTTGTTGTAGCTGCTATGCATCTCTACATGTGTGTATATGAAGGCACTTGTGCATATGTGTGCATACTTGAATGAGCATATAGCCATATGGTGGAGTCACGAGATAATTTTTCTAAAAAGTGAAAATGAAAGGAAGTGTTTTCTAGTTCACAGTGTTCCTTTAGTGAGTGCTTATTTCTTTAAGAAAATGACTAGTTTCCATTTAAGATTGTTAATTCATACTTGAGCATTTGAACTGGTGAATACAGAGAGAGGGAACCTTTATACTGTGGTAGAAGAAGCCCTTGTTTTCATTTCTCTGCAGACTATGATGTGACCGTTTGCTATGTCTAGACCCACTGGCCTTTACTACACATCTAAAAGCTGTAAATTGGCATGAATTGATTTCTGAGAAGGTGTGAAGTTTAAATGTATTTAATCAGAACCACAGAAAGGATATAGCTCTCCCATGTGAGGATATATTATAAAACTCATGAAACCTTCTAAAATGCTAACTCATTTATTAAGGCTGTTTTATGACTTTCCTTTGAAGAGCAGTTACTTAGGGAGAGAAATCAATTCTTGGAAGTGGACTGGCAGAACATGTCTGAATATATTTGTTGTACATTACTATGTCTGTGCAGATCTTTACTTCCCATGAAAGTAACCTATGAGGAAAATGCAGAGATCATGGAGTTGAAGTGTTGTATGAAGTATGCTGACAATTAATTTGCATGGAATGATGGCATTGTCCTCTGTGTGAATGGAAAAGCAATTACTGGAAGGAATCCTAGGCTATCTCACATACTAGCCTTTTCAGTGCATAGAAAAATAATCAAAATGATTAATGACAAGTTTGATAACTGTGGTAGTGACCATCAATATAAAAGGCAAACAAGAGGTTAGGGAAATACCTCTGTCAGTAAACTGCTTGCCTGGCAGCATGGGGCCCCAAGTTAAATTCTTAGAAGTCTGAGAAAATCAGGAATGGTATTTTATTTCTGTAATCTCAGTATTGAAGAATTGGAGCGAGGTAGATACTTAGGTTTCAGGACTCACACAGAATATTCTAATTGATAAGCTACAAGTAAGTGAAGGATTCTGTCTCATTAAATCAAGTTAGGTGGCCCTGAGAAACTGTGCCAAAGGTTGTTTGTTTCCCATGCCCTCGTTTGTACACTTGTACTCTCTGTCTCTGTATAATTCTCTTTCTTTCTCTCCCTCCTCCCTCCCTCGGTACAACTTTCTAAATATACATACAGAGAGAACAAAAATATAGCATTATATATTAATATATAAAATGGTTTTTTAAAAAAAGACAAAATATAAAACCCCCTAAAAAGTAATTTTCGTCCGGATGAAATGATCATCAAATCATTCTTTATTTGTTGTACATGGTGAGCTTCATCCTTAGATATGCTGTGTAGACACTGATTTCACAATACCATCCATACTTACAAAGATGCATCCTCTGGCCCAGGAACCTTATGTCTGCAAATATATCTCAGAAATACACTTCATGTACAGATCACGGAATAGCCCGGTAGATGATCTTGAGTGTGCTAACTGCATATCTGAAGGAAACCAAACATTTTGGAAAGAATGGTAAAATTTAGAAGTGATATAAGAAAAGATGAAGGGCAGCCAATGTGAAAATAAAAGACCAAGAAGCAAAACATTTACATTCCATAATATAACTGCTCTTTGCTTAGACTTAAGAAGGGAGAAATTCAACATTTAACAAGGGGGACACCATGGTACTGGAAAGCTAGACAACAACATAGCTTGCTTTCCTGTTAGTGATGTCCTGGATCTTAGAGGACAATCTACAATTGCCACTTTGCTAAGCCAGCATAATCTCTATCTACATTTTAAATATTGATTTATACTCATTTGATAAGTACATTCCTCATACATAATAAAGGAAACTTTTCTTTGTAACATACCATTACAGGAAACCATAATCAATCAAAATTCAAAGGTGTAGAGCACAATCCCATTGGATACATCTACAAATAAACTTCCATATGTAAAGGTTAGGGAACATTGCCCAAGCAGGGACAGAAGGACTATAAGATTCAGAGGAACATAGAATTGGATATGAGAGTTTGTCTTCTTGGAACTGCGGAAGATATACTCTATATAAAGTCTCACCAACAATATTGTCTAAACATGTTAAATGAATGGGGGGAAGCTCATGAAGCCTCTACTCTACACAAAGAACAATAAGCAACTAAAGAATGTTGAGAACAGAATAAATAGTCTTTCTCAGGAAAGAGCTCATCAATTGGTGAGGTGACCAAATGATCAATACTGAAAACACACAGACAGGTACATAGAATGATCATGTTGTATTTATGTTTCTAGGAATAAATATGTTCACGTGTGTGCATGTTTGTGTGTGTGTGTGTGTGTGTGCGTGAGAGAGAGACAAATAAAAAAGAGGCCATAAATTTATAAGTGAGTATGGAAGGTGATAAAGGAATCTGGTCCTCAAAGTTAACTTGGAGAGTTGTATTAAAATTCACATTAAGTCATTTATAATTAGATCATTTAATACAATAGCCATGTAGACTGATATGGAAATGGGAAGCTGCCTGACATGAAACTGGATGAAATAAAACACATGATTGACAACTGCCATTCACTTAACATAATTGAACTCTAATTGTTGTAAATAAATAATGAAGCTAAGATAGCTTTTTATGTTATTTCCAAAAACAGATATGGCAACAGGAATAGAAATTATGAGAGTATAAATTTGGGTGAGCATAGGTAATATGCTGGTTCTTAGGTAGATAAAAGTAATCAAAGGAAAGTAAAGATCCCTTTTAACTGAGAAAAGACTTAATGTGCTTTATAGGGAGTGTGTGTGTGTGTGTGTGTGTGTGTGTGTGAGTGTGTGTATTTTGATCTATATGGGGTATGTCTTAGGTATGTGAAGTGTGTTTTATTGTCTGGGTGTGTAAGGGGTATTCGGTTTGTATGTGCATGTGCTTGTGTGATATGTCTGGTGTGGTATTTGTAGGGTATGGGTACGGATGTGCTGTGTTCATATGTGCAATCACTTGTGTTTGCAAGTGCATGATAGCATGTGTGTGAAACACAGAGGCTAACACTGGATATTTACTTCAATGGTTCTTCATCTTATTTCTGGAGTCCACACTTTATTGCACCTGGGGCACACTGGTTGGCCCCTAGGATTCAGGGATACATTTATTTCTGCTTTCTTACTACCACCCCCTTTTTTATGTGGGTTTTGGTGATTTGAATTCATGTCCTCATTTTGCATGGCAGGCATTTTACTGATTAAATCATCTCCCTGGGCTTTGGTAAGAATGTTTCAGCATGTTAGAGCTGCATATAAATTAACAGGAGGGAATATGCTGATCGTCCTACATGTACTTGGTGTGAAGATGTACTGGCAATGTGACTGTTGGAAAATTGTGTGTAAGGTGTGACAGTTTATGGTTGCATAAATTTCTTTTAATGAAAATGCTTTACATGTTACTATTGAGTTCCTTCTATTTGTAGCAGGGTCCTTACTTTCATGTGAACATCCACAAAGACCCAGATGGGCCAAACTCTCCCTCTTAAGCATAAGAAGGCCATAGAAATGACTTAAAGGTGCATCCTTGGGTCAGGCTTCCCTTTCCAGAGAAGTGGTAGGGAACAAGTTACTGACTGATCTCCTTCCACTTATATCCTATATTTGAGTAGAAATATTGACACCTATAGACAGTTTATTTTTCTGAGATATGGGAAAGAGGTGTGTACTGGCTAGGTTTGTGTCAACTTGACACAGCTGGAGTTATCACAGAGAAAGGAGCTTCAGTTGGGGAAATGCCTCCATGAGATCTAGCTGTGAGGCATTTTCTCAATTAGTGATCAAGGGCCCCTTGTGGGTGGGACAATCTCTGGGCTGGCAGTCTTGGGTTCTATAAGAAAGCAGGATGAGCAAGCCAGGGGAAGCAAGCCAGTAAAGAACATCCCTCCATGGCTTCTGCATCAGCTCCTGCTTGAGTTCCAGTCCTGACTTCCTTTGATGAACAGCAGTATGGAAATGTAAGCCGAATAAACCCTTTCCTCCCCAATTTGCTTCTTGGTCATGATGTTTGTGCAGGAATAGAAACCCTAACTAAGACAAGGTGAGCGTGAATCTTATATCTGATTTAAATTCTGAAGCATTATGGTAAGAAATAGGCAAGATTAAAATCACTGTCTTCTGGTAGAAAAGCATGGAGAAAGACATACTTGTTAAAAGCCTAATGGTTACCTCAATAGAATTTAAAGCTAATTATGTATTAATATTTTCATGTGTATTTTTCTATTTCTGTTTCCATGCCTTTCCCAGTTTTCCTCAGTTACCTATAGTTCTTTGTGTAGAGTCAAGACCTCATGGGATTTCTGCATCCGCTTTGCTATATCCATTGATATTGTCCTCATTTAGCTAACATTTGGGCAGTTATGTTGGTGAGAATCTATGGGTATAGCTTCTGACATTACTAGGAAAGTCATTCTCACAGCAAACTCGCTGATTTCCTGACTTTTAAACTCTTTACACCTTGTCTTCTGAAATATTCCCTATACCTCATGGGAGGGAGACAGGGAGAGAGAGAGAGAGAAAGAGAGAGAGAGAGAGTTAGTTTTGAGTTTTGTATTTTTGTGGACATATTCATTGGGACTAGGATCCTCAATTCATCATTTGATTGGCCATGGTTTCTGTAGTAGTCTTCTTCTGCTGCAAAGAGAAGTCTCCTTGATGAGGTGTGAATACTACACCTATTTATGGGTATAAGAACAAATATTTATAGATTTTATTAGGAATTATATTGGTTTATATTGTTGTAGATTCTTCTTCAATAACCATGACTGCACTAACACTGAATCAGTTCATTATACAAGTTTCCAGTATGGAACATGGTCTCCCTCCTGATAAGCTGGATTTTAGTCTAATTGTAGAGTTGTTGGTTACAGACAAGGTAAGTGTGCCCTTAGGAGTTATTGCACCATGCTGGTCTTTGTTGTGGTTCATAGGCACCATGTTCCATAAGACCATTGGTAGCTTACCCCCAGTGGAAGCTTCTAAGGTGCCTCCCCGTTTCTGAAGTGTGTACCCATGGGGAATTACCCTATACCTATGGAAGTCAAGGACAACAACAATATAGCTGTAGGTTTTGTGAGTCTCTTGGACTGCCCTGGTCAACAACTTGAGAGAACTTCTTATTTCTTGTCAGGATAACATCCTGTAGTTTATGAGTTCCTCTATAGGAGAATAGATGTTCATCTTTAGGAGAACATCCTTTTCCCATACAATAGAGATGACTATACACATATCTGCTATAAATGTATATTGGCTTTCCTGTGAAGAAATACATTTTCATCCAGTTCCTTTGAGCTATTGCTAATTTATTACTTACTGGTGTGTAACCTAATTTGTTACTCTGGCAGCACACTAATAGTTGCTGCTCTGTGAATGCTTAAAAGAGTTTCCTCCATGCAGTCCTGGGAATCTGCCTCTGTCCATTTCAACTGCAGTTCCCTAAGAAGTGTTTATGCCATCACTGTGTGATGTTCAGCAATAGACAAAGGGCAAGAAAATTACAATTTAAACACCTTTCTTGATGCCTTCATTATACAAACTCCTTTGCTTAGGACCAAACATAAATCAGAACTTTAGCTAGTAATCTATCCACTATGTTTGCTCTTCTTTTTCAAATATTTTCTGCCATTCCAATTAGTTTATGAACAAGAACTCTTGGAGTTTGAACATGAAATAGCCACAGCCACATGTGTTTTAGGACTTGGTCTATTTGGAAAGAATATGGAACCTTGAGGAATTAGGATTTTGGTAAAAAATTCCCAATTTCTTTTTTGCTTTCTGCTTCATTGGTCTTCATACAACGTGGCCAGCTATCCTCTTGCTCCTACCACTATAATTTTTTTAATTGGTGCTGAATCTTCCCAACTTTGACTAACAATATCCTTTTGGGACTGTTGGCTACAATAAACACTTCTCCTTTCATCTGTGTTATCAGGGTACTTAATCACAGCAACAGAAAAAAACAACCAATTGGCACTGTATTACTTGGGGGTTTCTAAAGAAACAGAATTGATAGAACACACAAATACATATAATTATATTTCTATATTTATATATGATTTATTCAAGTGGCATACAGGCTATGGTTCAATAGTACAGCAATGACTGTCTTAGAACCAAAAGGCCAAGAATCTAATACGTGTTCCATCTATAAAATTGATGTGTCAGCATTTCCAATCTGGTACTGTAAACCCAGAAGATTCCTAAAGAACTGCTCATCTTCAGTTTCCAGTGGAATCTCGAAGATGAAAGTTTTTAGACCATCAAAGGAATGTCTCTCCATCGGGACAAATAAACTTTCAATGTGGGCTCACAGGCAAAATGAATCACAACTGTCCAGCATGTATAGTATTATGCTGGTTGTGATTCACCCCTGAATGAAATCAAATGCCCTTCCAGCCTGTCTAAATCTCTACCTTTCTCTCTATGTGAGCATTTGCCTCTGGTCATCACCTGTATTAGTCTTTTATTCATTCCTAAACAGGCATAGCTGTGTTCTATATCAGTTTCTTTACATTTAAGTTCATTTTGGATAAAACTCACATCCCCAGATCACATCTCACAGATATTTGTTCTGAACCATCCAGGCTCAGCTCAAATGTCACCTTCTAAAAACTTTAGGAAAATGCCATGTCCTTTATACTGCATAGAGCAATAAGGGACTGTTGTGTACAACACATATCATTATTTAAGATTGTTTGTTCCTTTAGAGAATGTGTGTTTTCTCTTTTTCTTCTCAGTGGAGCACAGCTTTCCTGAAGGCACAGGCTGTTTTGATGGCTATTCTCTCCCTTGGGTCTAGAGCATTGCCCTGAACTCCCCACATCCCTAGAGAATAATGACTAACTCTTGCTTCAGGAGTAGCATTTAGAGCACTGAAGTTTTTCAATTCAATCTTTATTTCAAGTTTGGAAAGAGATAGAAGAAACCCATGGGAAGGAAACAAGGAGCAGTGCAGAGTACATGATTTAGTTCTGAGGAACACAAAATGCATAATAAGAGTTGCAAGGAATGTGCTTGTTTGTTGGAAACCGCAAAAGACCAAAAAGAGTCTCTTTCAGCAACCAGAAAAGACTAAGTCTAGGCTCTTTGGACTAGCAGAGAATTTTAAACAAACCATAGAGTAATTCCACAGTATTCTTTTTTAAATTAATTAATTTATTTACTTATTTACACTCCATATTTTACCCCCCATCTACCCTACGACAGTTCCACATCCAATACCTCCTCCCCACACCACCCCATGTGGATGCCCCCGCCCCCACCTCTAAACTCCCTGGGGCCTCCCATCTCTGGAGGGTTAGGCTCATCATCTCTGAATGAACACAGACTTGGAAGTCCTCTACTGTATCTGTGGTGAGGGCCTGATATCAGCTGGTGTATGCGTCTGTTTGGTGGTCCAATGTTTGAAAAATCTCAGAGATTCAGATTAATTGAGACTGCTGGTCCTCCTACAGGATTGCCCTTCTCCTCAGGTTCTTTTCAGCCTTCCCTAATTCAACAACAGGGGTCAGCTGCTTCTGTCCATTGGTTGTGTGCAAATATCTGCATCTGGTCCTTTCAGCCGATTGTTGGGTCTCCAGGAGTGCAATCATGCTTGGTCCCTTTTTATGAGTGCTCCATAGCCTCAGTACTAGTGTCAGGCTTTGGGACCTCCCCTTGAGCTAGATCCCACTTTCAGCCTATCTCTCGATGTTCTTTTCTTCAGGCTCCTCTCCATTTCCATCCCTATAATTCTTTCAGATGGGAACAATTATGGGTCAGAGTTGTGACTGTGCAAACTCAATGAATACTGGTCAAGGTGGTGAAAATATGGGTTCAACAAAAAGAGAAACTTGATAGTTCACAGATGTGTGTTTGAACTACTGAAACTATGAAAAGTTGGACATAGAATCATGTGAGCCTGTAAACCCACTGGGAGATGAGGGACAAAGAAGTATCTCTAGAGGCCTATGGGGTTAGCTATCCTGGCAAGAGCAGTGGAAACAATGACTTTCAAAAAAAGTAGAAGGCAAAGACTGACATCCAGGTAGGTCTCTGGTCTAGGCACATAGCAATATGTGATGTGTATGTGATCGCATGCATGCATGTTCTCTCTCTCTCTTTCTTTCTCTCTTACACACACACACACACACACACACACACACACACATGCATGCTCTATGTGTGTGTATATATATTTAGTTCACTCTCTCTTTCATACATGCACACCCACACATACACATGCCGGTGCATGCATACCCATGTAGTAGAAAGTAAAAAGTAATAATGCTGACTGAAGGGATAAGTCACTGGAAATGGGGAAATAATAGGCAGGGGGGGCTCCTATACTGATTATTTTTAACTATCCTGGCATAAACCTAAACATTCATGGGAAATGAAAACTCAGAGAAAAAGTGCTTACATAAGAATGGCCCAACAGCAAGTCTATGGAGTATTGTCTTCATCAATCTCTGATGTGTGAAGGCTCAGATCACTGTGGGTAGGACCATTCCAGACTGGTCCTGGGTGGTATAAGAAGACACGCTGAGCCCTGGTGGGCAAGTGAGTAAGCAGATTTTTTTCTGTGATTTCTGCTTCAATTCCTGCCTCAGCCTTGAGTGTGTGTCACCAGAGTCCTTACATTCTCCAGTGATAGACTGATGTGGAAATGTAGGTCAGGAGAATACTTTCTTCCATAAATTGTTTTTAGTCACAATGTTTTATTACTGCAATATAAAAGTAACTAAGACAAACACCTAGTATTGACTCAAGAGAAAATCGTTAGCCATAAAACCTCATACTGAGCTGACTTATGCTAAGCAATGGTGGTATAATAAGATGACATAGTAAAAGGTACAAAAATTTGAGACACCAGTAGAGAGATGAGCAACAGATTCACTAGAAGGTATGATTGACATGCAGATATAGATGTTATTAAACATGTTGGCTCCATCTTGGCTTTAACAAGACCTGCTATGAAAAGAGCCCTTCTGAATCATGGAGATACTGGACAGGAGACACAGCAAAACAAACAAACAAATAAACAACATAGAACCCAGATTCTAAAGGAGACAGTGAAGGACCAGGAAAAACGCATGTGCACAGCATATGAATTGTAGTGGAAAACAGAGGAGACTAAGTAGGGCAGTAGAGCCTAGGTCAGGTTTGCTGTTCTATGGTTTGCTTTCTATGTGGTATTTGTTTTGTAGGTGATAATTTTTACAGCTTATTTGTGTGCTCAAATTAAAGGACACAGGAGGCAAAGAGGTCTTGAGAACACTACCACTGCAAAGTCAAAGGAGGCAGAAGGGTAAGACAGGGAGAAGGAGGGGCTGGCCCTACAGCTAGAGAGAACTCATGGCACTGCCATTTATACTAGAGATGGGGCCCAAGCAACAGCTATGAGGTGAGAGGTGAGAACATTCTGCTCTAGTGCTTCCAAGATCAAAAGATTTGAAGGAGTGTGAAACTGAGAACAGGGAAAGCAGACATGCCAGACTAGCAAAGGCAGATCTGAACATAAGAGGTCATATTGAAGTAAGAGAAGTTTATCTGGGGAAACTACTACATGGTTTAAATCCGAAAAGATTTGAGTGAGTCTTAGCTCTTTCTTCCTACCTTCAGATATGTGTGTGTGTGTGTGTGTGTGTGTGTGTGTGTGTTTGTGTGAGCATGTATGCATGAATGTACGCATAGATATTATGTTAAAAATATTTCTTAATCCTATAATCCTATATATGTACAAATACCTGTATATATTAAATACCTTAATCTATTTTCTTACCATTGCAAATTTAAAAATGTAAAAATTCTCAATATTTGAGTTTTGGGAGATGATAACTTAGGTGGTGACACATTTGCCTTGCAAGCATGAAGACCTGACTTAAAACTCTAGAAACCACATAAAAAGCCAGGCATGATGAAGTGTACTTGATAATCCTATTGTCTGGTAGGCAGAGACAGGAGGATCCCTAGTGTTCACTGGTTAGTTAGTCTTGCTTTCTACATGGTGAGCATTAGGCCAATGAGTAATTTTGTCTCAGAAAAATTAGGATGGGCAACAGCTGTGGTTGACTTTAGGCCTTCACACACACATGCACATAAGTGCCCACACATTCACGCATATATTTGTGTCTCTTCTAACATATACAGATTCCCAAATCACATTGAGGTCCTTGTATACCAGCCCTTTGATGACAGGTAAAATTCTATTCATGAGGTGATTTAATCTAATCTATAAAATATTCTGACATGTACTTGAGAAGCTGTTTCAAAGAGATGTGTGTGGCAGTGGGTGGGGAAGAAGGAAAAGGAAGAGAGGTAGCAAGGAAGGAGGAAGGGAAAAAGGGAGTTAGGGAGGGAAAGAGGGAATAAAAGAGAAAGGGACAAATTTTAGAAACTATGCTCACTACATATACTTATACCATTGCCCTTATATTTGTTTTACCACAAATACCAGTGACTTTGTTTATTGCTGATGATTCTTCGGGTTCATCCTTAATTAACATTCATATCTGCAGTCTAAAGATTGAATCTGCATTTCCTTTAAAGCAAGACAAAATATTTAACTGGGGAAAAATGTGCCACTACCACCCAAAAACATTCTTAATAGTTTTCAGATTTTGGAATTTACTTGAAGTAAACGTAGTTGTATATTTTGAAATGTCTAGTTTTCTAATGTGCACCTGCCAAGTTGCTCCTGTAGCTTTGATGCTTTCTGCATGTGTTCCTCACTTCTCACCTCCAGCCCCACGGGTCCACACCAAGGATCACAATGGCCCTATGCATTCTCAGACCAACCTTCTCAGGAGAACTGTAAACACTTGGCAAAACATTATCTCTGGAGCAATGAGAGCAGTTCTTTATGTCCTACCTTTTCTGGTAGGCTTTTATATGACCTGAATTCCTCACCTGTGTCTATTCTGAAGCGAATATTAACATCAGGCTTGGAGAGAGACAAACCAGGGTCTTGAAAGTCTATAGATCTATTTAGATGATTATTTTAATGTCCTTCTTAACTCTGAACATATAGGCAACTGTAGAGACCCTGTTCACCTTCTCTACTCTGTGAAGGCTTCTCTGGGATCCATATTCCTTACCATGCTCCTCCCTACTATGCACATATCCACAGCGCCACCCCTATGGGCCTAGGCACTACAGTCAAGAGAACAGTATAAATCATAAACTCAAAATAGTGTGCATGAGAGATGTGGAGATGGTTCAGCTGGCAAGCGTCTACCTTACAAACACAAAGTTTTGAGTTTGATCCCCCAACACTCCTCTAAAATATGCCTGGTTAAGATGCTGGATATAGGTGCTAGATAAATAGCTCTCTGGTTAATAACACATACTTCTCTTGAAAAGGCTGAGATTTCAGTTCCCGGAACCCAGATGTGGCAGCTCACCATCACTAATAACTCCAGTTCCAAGGGCTTCCAGAACATTTGACTTTTGTACGCACCTGTGTGTGCACATACATATTCACACTCAATTACATGCACCTATAAATAATTAAAATGAAAGTAAATTTAAATAAAAAAAAAGTGTTGTGTTTGATGAAAGGCACTTGTCAACTTGGTGTTGGGTACTCAAAAAACAGGTTCCTGGGGATGGCTGACCAGCTAGCCTAACCTAATTGATGAGCCATATGAGTGATATGGAATGCATATCCATGTGCATGTACATACATACCTGAACACACATACACATAAACAAATAAAATGAAATAATAATGAGTTTAAAAACATGAAAAAATAAATAGATCACAGCACTTATTATAAAATATTCGAATCCCAGTATATTCATTTACACATTTGAACAAACTGTCAGCTCCTATGAATGTGAAGGAAGTTTACTGAACAGTATCTCATTATAGTTTCTACCATCATTAGTTCTCAGTGGATCATAACTCAGGAGATAGAATCAAGATATCTGCTAGCTCAGTTGGTTTGGAATTTACTATGTAGGCCAAGCTGGCTTCAACTCATACACCTGTGCATAGTTTGAGAATACAGTCCATCATGGTAGGAAGAGGTAGCAATAGGGAGGTTAAAGCAAGTCATATTTTACGCATAGTCTGGAAGAAGAAATAGAAGAACATTAGTGTTTAGACTCTCTCCTTTTAATTAAATCAGTTGGCCCAGTCCATGGACATGGAGATTCCCACAGTCAGGGGTGAATTTTTCTTTCTCACTCAAACTTCCCTAGAAACTCTCATGAATGCACCCAAAGGTGTGTTTCCATGGTAATTCAAAAATCCCATTAAGTTGACAATTAGAATTATCCACTAAATGTAGTATCTTTAGCCACAAGGAGCCTGAGACCTTAAAAAGATAAGCAAATTTCCTGAATTCAAAATTGATTTGATTACAGCCTTAGAATTCTAATCTAAATACATATAAAATTAATATAATTCTGATGACATAGAAAATGAATACATAGGTTCATACAAAATAAAGCCTGTGTTTCTTATTCTTCAATTCTCTTGTTCCTCTGCTATTTAACTTCCTCAGTCATGTGTGGCAGAAAAAACCACAGTGTCAGGTACACCATCAGTCCTTTTATATCCCCTGTGTGTCTGCCTTGCCCTTTCTGCAGCTCCACTTCTGACAGGTGAGTATCAGACAGAATGAAGAACCCAGAGGAAGAGAGGGATGCCATATGGACTCAAGGATGAGACAAATGTCTAAGTGGCTTAAATTGTTCCAATGAGCAGCTGGTACATGGCATATAATTAAAGGTCACTTTTCAACTCAGGCATCAAGGAGGCGGTCTTGCTACACCTTGAGTTTTGTCAACAAAGTTTTATCATTTCAACTTCAATGAAAGACATATATTGTTCTCTGATTCTGGATTTGGAAGGAAGGTGATATGCCACTGAGGGGAAGCTAGTGTTGCAAGTATTGAAAGGGTACAAATCTCGGCTGTTGTACAAAAAAAAACAAACAAGCAAACAACCTTTATACTATAGAAAAGAAATTTAAGCAATACTACCCAACATCCCCCAACGTTCTGAGGTAAATCAGGAAGATATCACAGAAATACAGGGGTCTGGTGTAGTAGAGCATGTGTGAGAGAGGGACAATGTCACCCACCACTCCATAGACAATTTGAGCCTAGTATTCAAAGTCCACTGAACATATACCCTGTGTTACTTACTCTAGGCATTTCCTAGGCATTTCACTTAGGCGTTGATTCACCCAGTCCATTTAGTGAACTTCAGTGCAAATATAGAGCACAAAGGCACCCAGGCGAGACAAGACTGCCAGACATAGCAATGGATGAAGATAATGTTTCCACTTGCTCCAATAACAGAAGAACTAAAAGGGGAGCAATAGATGCCACTGCAGTGAACACAGAATAAGCAGTGAATACTCAGCTATCATTTGTTGTACCACACAGGGTCAGCAGTTTACATATAACATTTCTTGTACCCTACTTCAATACAGTGAGCATGCCATCATTCATAGCACAGATGGACAAACTAATTCTTCCACTAAGCTCAGTTACTGCATTGTTGCAATATAACCATTTGTGCAAGTTAGTTTTAATTTTCAGCTTGCCATGATCTGTAGTCATCTGAGAAGTGAGTTTAAGTGAAGGATCCTTTTGATTAAGCTAGCCTTTGAGCATGTCTGTGGGAATTGTCTTGATAATGTAATTGAAGTAAGAGGAACCATCTATTCTGTATATTAGGAAATCTTAAGCTATAAAGTGTAGAGGGGAACTGAACATAAATAGGCTCACATGTATTTACATCTTTTTGTTTAGTGAATGTGATATGACTTGCTGTTTTAAATATCTGCCTTGATGACTTCCACATAATGGTGGTCATAACCTGGACACATGAGCATAGATAAATGATTTCTCTGTTAAAGTGCATTTTAGGGTATTTTATAACAGCCACAAAAAATAATGCATTATACAAGGAAATTATTCTGCAACTGATGATTTATTTCATTTTATCTTACACAGGTATTTCTTCTCTGGGTCAGGATATATTTTTCATTTCACAACCCCATCCTTTGTGTCTTACTTGACACTTACCACTAAATAAGCAATCATAACAGCCATTTCTGATTTCCTGGAGCTGTGTTTATATGGATTTAAGTAGCAAGGAAAGGGGATAACATGAGCAATTCCAGGCCAGCCTGAACATCTTCAGTTCTATAATAAGTATATTGTGGCTCCTTCTTCAATAAGAACAACCACATAAGGAAAGGTTAATCCGCTTGCTGTACTCTCTGAAGACACCAACACAGATGGGATACAGTGCCCCATTTTTCTTCCTTTCTCTATTTTTATTTGTCATGATGAATTCTTTCCTTTCTGTTGCTTGTCTTCTGGCTATGTAGTCCTACAGCTCATCATTCATTGTGCATCTTTGCAGTATCCCATACTTAGACTTCACTGATACTTATTGGATGAACAAGTGACTCAGTGAATAAGTGAACTGCCTGGGGTGAGTATGTAGGGAATATATGCTTGATTGACCTTGAACACGGTATTGTTATTTCCTATAGAGTAATGGATGGTAGCATCGTTCTCTCTCTCTCTCTCTCTCTCTCTCTCTCTCTCTCTCTTTCACACACACACACACACACACACACACACACACACACTCTCTCTCTCTCTCTCTCTACTGCTATTGCACTGGAACATGCATTTCTGTGGCATCAGCTCATAATTTTCTTGGAGTGTTTAATACATTGCTTAAATTTATTCTCCACTGTGTTACAACCTTGCAAAGCAAGCAGCAGAGACCCGTATCCTCTGGAGACCTGCAACACACTTTTCCCTAAGTGAAATGCTAACTTTGATTGAAAATCCAGACTCAAAATCTGTAACTTTGGCAATCATCCAACCCAGTTCTCATCCTCACAGAAACCCCTCCTGTGACAATCCTACAAAGATATATAAGGTTGGCATGGTGATGGTGCTGTATCATTTAATCTCTGCTATTGTTAGGCAGCCTTTCTCTCAAGAATGTGCTTACATTGTTTTAAGCCGAATCCTCCTACATTAGGGTTTTCCACTCTATTCTACTTTGGAAGCTTACACTTAAAAAAAGAAACCAAATCTTTATTCAGTAGGATCTTTGCAAACAAGTTTCCATTACCATAAAAGATAAACTCAACATAATTAATATAAAACCATGGATTTATTTTGACTCACATTTTAAGACATTTACAGTCAATGGCTTATTGATCCCACTTCTTCAGGTTCATGGATATCAGGAACACATATCACATAAAGAAAAGAGAGACAGAGGGAGATGAGTGTGCCAATCTCCTCCCCATAGGTACATTCCAGTATTTCAGCATCCTTCCTTTGTATACTGTCTTACATATTCTACCACCTCTTGATAGTGTGAGGCTAAAGATCAAGTCTTTTAGTGCATGGACAGTCCTCTGGTGACATTATCAATGCAAACAGTAGTACTGTGTGATGGAAACTTTATGTACTCCTTCACTTTGTAGCATTATCTCAATCTCACTGCAAATGGTTTCCTATCACGGCACCCTCTTCTCCCAAGTTCTCTAAAGATTTTTCAAAAAAGTTGCCATTTTCCTTTGTAGATCAGTGTTTGTGTGCATCACAAAGTCAGGTATCAAAGCCCTCATCAAACTAGAGCCAGCCATCTTAGCTTTGTCTGAAGAAAGGCATGCATATATATTTAACAGGTACATTAATTCCTCATTATGGAGATTCTATTTCGGTTTCCTTGAGATATGATACAAAGCATCCCTACCCTCAACAAGCTGCCAGGATGTAAAAAACCACAAAGTAGTACGTGTATGCCAGAGCATTGCCAAGCACAATAAGAAACAAACAGAGTGATCAGAAGAAAGAGGAAAATTTCTTTGGTTGTTTGCAGAGGATAAGGTCAACCTACAGTTTCTTTAAACTCGAATGATACTTAGCCACTCAAAATCCACCTTTGCTGCCTCCTTACTTTTTTGGTGATTTTTGTTTTATCTGCCTCCTTTTATTGACGTCTCCTTCTTCTTGTTTCCACGAAATAGTGTAAAGGCTATCTCTGGTAAGTGAATGTAAACATTCTGACAGGAATAAAGATATTCTGCAAAGACACTGTGCCTCTCCATTTGTTTCAGAATCTTGAAATTATTGACTTCCAGAGAATAGAATTTCCAGGGATTTCCTGCTTAGGTGAAAGTAAAAGAGGAAAGCCTAGTGCCAACCAGAGTGGTAGCTGTTTTCTAAAAAAAGACTTTACGTGCTTCTGACAACCTATTGTTCTACCCCAGACAGTGATAAGTTAATGTGGTGCAACATCCCACCTTGGTGGGGACTGCTTAGCTGTGAACACTTCTTGTCTGACTTCAGACCTGAACTTCACAACAGGACAGTGAAGATAGACTTGGGAGTAGGGCAATTATTGGACCTCTCAGCTACTTTCCCCAATATAGCCAATTAAGTAAATCACTGTTTTCTGCTTTTCACTATTAATGTCTGCCTTTTAATTGTAGGCAGGTGTCTGGACCTGTCACCTTTTTTTTTTTTTTATTTTTTTTCTNTGAACAAGCTTGCAGTCCCACCAACAGTGGAGGAGTGTTCCCCTTTCTCCACATCCACGCCAGCATCTGCTGTCACCTGATTTTTTGATCTTAGCCATTCTTACTGGTGTGAGGTGGAATCTCAGGGTTGTTTTGATTTGCATTTCCCTGATGATTAAGGATGTTGAACATTTTTTCAGGTGCTTCTCCTTTTGTAGTATGATATGTAACTCTACTGGTGGAGTTAAAGCATTCTCTCATAGCAGGAAGTGTAACCATTCACCACAGAATTATCTGTGAAAACACCACCACCATAGCCTACCAGTTCTTATTCACATAACTGGCCCACCATGATGGCTCTAGCTACACTAAAGGAAGTTGTAAAAAGGAAATACTGCAGTGTGCTCAGCAGAGTATGATGGGAGGTCTTTACTAAAGAGGAATAATGCACACAGGAAATATAGTTGCTCTTATTAACTGAGGTAGACTGGCAAGATGCAGCAAAACATATCCTCAACTGTATCAGCAGAAACATGTCTTTAACTTTTAAAAACTAAGCTGGTGGTTTATTTTATGACTAAACACACACACACACACACACACACACACACACACACACACACACAAAGTAATTGCCCCATCCTTTTAGTGACAGCATAATGTTTTATTAGATACATAAATGACATGATATAAAAGCACAAAATGAGATCCAGCAGAATTTTTTGAGGAATACTAGGAAGGGCAAAACCATCTACAAAATTGTAAGACTAAAACCAAGAACCTGTGTGGCCGTATGCCTGAAAGGATGACTAAATACTCCATATGGTAGGTAATCAGTTCAGAGTACTTGGTCCTAGTACAATTTTGTAAACATCAGTAGAAAATTTAAATTTTGGATATCAACCATCATCTCACTAAAATTATGGCTCAGCATATTCATAGAGGTGTTTTTAATGTAACAGAAAAATAAGCTTCTGCAAAAAAGATACCAATACTTATCAATCAAAAAGATACCAATACTTATCAAAACGATACCAATACTTATCAAAACGATACCAATACTTATCAAAAAGATACCAATACTTATCAAAACGATACCAATACTTATCAAAAAGATACCAATACTTATCAAAAAGATACCAATACTTATCAAAAAGATACCAATACTTATCAAAAAGATACCAATACTTATCAAAAAGAATGTTTAGAGAGGCAGGATAGATAGAAGATGTTAACCTATTCAGATAGGTTGATTCAAAAGGAACACAGGTAACAAGAAATAGGAAGATATAATCTGATCATAGAAAGTATAAAGTCGCAGTGAGTTCAGTGTGTCATACTCTATGATCTTCCTCTTTATTTCTCATCCTGAAAAAACCTACAGTCTCCTCGGAATAGAGAGTTTGACTACACTGGGTTCTCCTGGGAAGATCAAATAATTGATGTAAGAAGACCCAGCCCACAGTGTTGTCACCATTTCCTAGTGAGGAGCTCTTGAGCTGAATAAGAGTGGAGAGAAATCCAGATGAGCATACACAATAAGGCAAATGAGCCGGCATGTGTGGATTTATTTCTATAGCTATTTATCTGTGGATATGATGCGACTTGATGCTTTGGTTTTCTGGTACCTTGACTTCCCTGCAATGATGGACTGTAACCCAGAATTCTGAGCAAAAAGAAGTCTTTCTTCCACTAAGTTTGTTTTGTCAGGGTACTTTGTGACAGCAACAGAAATGAGACTAGGACACATTTCTTCCACCAACCCTTACCCAGGGTAACCGGATATTAAAATCATTTGAAGGACCTTACTTTAGAGAGCAGGCAGGAAGTTCCAGAGACTGACTTCTTATCTCAGAGCCCTTCTATTCTTAGCAGAAACAGAGAAGGTGAAATCAGGTACTGGGGACATGTGTAAGAAATCAAAGTAATCAAGTGTGGCTGAGACCAAGGTAGATGTAAGAGGACCATGAGTGCAGATGAAGGACAGGACCAAGTGACTGTGCCCATCACTGCTCTGTGCCCAGAAAATTTAAATTGAGACATAAATATATTTATCAGGGGAACCTTTTAAAAGGTCCAATTAGCATTTAGCATACACTAAGATTGCTTACTGCAAAGAAATGTTCGCACAAAAGAACTGTAAAAGCTGACAAGGAAAGGTTACATAATGCAAACAGGATGAAATGATATGTGCTCAACCATTAGCCCTGGTGATGGGAAGAAATAGTCTTGATTGGCTTTGAAAAGAAAAAACAGTTAAAAGAGGGTTAATCCTTTAAACCAGTTGTCTTTACAAATCTCTACAAATACATTGGATAAATGAAACCTCTAAATAACTCAGCCAGCAAGCTCACAAGACTCAAAGCTGCTTTAATGGAGTCAGATCTCTAATGCATTTTTGACAGCCTCACTGGAAATTAAGACTGAGATTTTATCACAAAGAGGTAACGTCTGTACTGAAATTTATTCACATAATCCTGTCAGCTCTCAGAGTCACTAGCTCTGGCTCTGAATAATTAGTTTGGCTATGTTTACTAAGCGTGGCACGTGAATAAATCTGACTGCTAATTTGCATTTTGTCATTCTTTGTCAAAAAGGGAGTGGGATATGGGAAGAAAAAGAGGAAGGGAGTGGATGGGAAACTACAACAAAAGACTTCAGAGAGATTCCTTAGGCAGTGTGGCTCTTAGTGTGACGGAGAACCACAAGGAAGCAATTTGGCTACAATGCCTGTCAAAACTCTGGAATTTATCCAATTTTGTGTCAACAATTCATTCCACTGGGGATATATTCCAAGAAACTCCTAAAATTCAACAGCTTTTACATTTACTGTATAAACCTTCCCTACACATTGCTTTATCTTTTATTATTTTTCTATTCTGTAATGGGTGGGAGAATGGAAAGACACTATTAAGTGATTACAGATTGTAGTAGATTAAAATTGTACAGATTTATTACTGTCTGCCATAGAAGAATGAATGTTTGTAGCACTGTGTAATATAGTCAGCAGCATCTTCAGACACCATACTTCCTTCTGACTTGCAAAAATCAGCCAAGGTTTCATTCTCTGTAAATGCTGAACCAGACAGAAGGAAGTTTTATAATCCTCTTCAACTAAGCAAAGCGTTAATGTAGGATATGGAAACCAGAGGTGTGTTGGGAATAAGAAGAAAAAATACAGTGTACAAATGTTAGATAGTGGATATTGCAATCATTTTTGTGTTCATGTGAGTCAAGGTGCCTACATGGCATGATATATATGTGGACGCCAGTTCATCAGGCTAGCTGGCCCAGGAGTTTCCAGAGAGTGGGTCTCCACCTATCATCTCACTGGAAGAACAATAAAATCACAGATGTATCAGTTTTACATATTGTAGCTTTGCAAAGGATCTAGGAATTTGAACTCAGGTTTTCTTCCCACTGACTCTTCTCCCTAATCATGATTATTGCTCTTGAATTCATTCATAGTACATCAGCTGCTGGGTATCCCGCCACCCCACCTACTACATGACACTTGCTTGTTATTTAAGTATACTTTTACAATACCTTAGAGAAGACAAGAACACCTTAATCTAGAGTGCATAGTTCTTGTTTATTCAGTAGGAAAAATGTGAAGTTACCTCACCCAAGCTGAGGACACTTGAACACATCCTAAGGGTACACTTGCCTTTGTCTCAAGGTTTACTTTGCTGGATGAAGTTATTGTTGTGCTTAGGCTTACCAAAATACTGTATGTTGTCTATGTGATATTTTTAAAGAAATATGTGATTACTTTCTGTGTCAGAACAAAAGATACTCTTAGCTAGCTTCAAGCTCTCAGCTGTTCCAGGTTTTCAGATGCTCAGGGTACACTGGGGTTATATAGCTTTGTGTCCATCTGTGTGCACTCAGGTGTGTATACATGTATGTGTCTGTGTGTATATTTATGTATATATGTATGTGTGTACATGTATACACATGTACTATGTTTTGTTTTGTTTTGTTTTAAACTTTTGAGGGATTATTTACGCAGTATTTCTGATATATATATATATATATATATATATATATATATATATATATTCATGTAATAAGGTGACCCATTTTCAGCACCAAACTCATGGTATACTAGATCTTCCTTTGAGGATGGTTCTTTCCAAGATCCTGACAAAAACCCAGGGCTACCAAATCATGGCTGAGCAAGCCATAAGGAGCCAGTCAGTAAGCAACACCCATCCATCGTCTCTGCTTTATCGTCTGCCTTGAGTTCCTGCTCTTACTTCCCTTCATGTTGGACTCTAAACTATGAAATGAAATAAATCCTTTTCTCCACAAGTTTCTTTTGGTCAGTATAACACCAATAGAAAAACAAACAAAATACCTATAAACCCTACTCTGAGGAGCTGGAGACAGAACTCTGTGCCTCACTGGCCACCCAGCCTAGTGAGCTCAGTGAGCTCCAGTTCATCTAGAGACCTTACCTTAAGAAATAAAGTGGAAAGGAATTGATGAAAATATCCAGCATTGTCTTCTGGCCTTTACAGGCACTACACATACACACACACACACACACACACACACACACACACACACACGCATGCCCATATGCAACCGTACACCTCTAAAACAAACAACAACAACAGCAACAACAATAGAAGAGAAACAAGAAGCCACTTGCCACACTGATGGACTGATGGATACCGAATCCCTGTTACTTGCTAGCAGAATTTCTTAAGTGAGAAATGAGGCCATGTGTCGACTTCTCACTCTGAACTGTATGTTTAAGCTTGAAAGAGATGTGAAGTTTGGGCAGAACTTGAGTGCTTCTCACTTTCAGTGCAGTTTGGTGTGAACACTTCTATCCAATTTGAATCCTCTGCTTTGTAGCAAAGCCTCCTGATTCCCCTGATGTATGCGCAAAGCAACGGCAGAGAGCATGATTAATGCTCTGCAACTGCAAAAGTCTGATCAATTCTCAGTTCTAGGACACCTTTGTAATCTTGTTTTTGCTGTTGTTTTATTATTTTAAAAAATAACAACCATAACTTTGTTTTAAGTAACAAATGAAATTCAGGATATAGTAAGCAATAACTTTCCACCCTCCCAAAATTGTGAATTTAAAAATAGCTTGCTATTTTAAATCCAGTGTCAAATTCTTATTATCACTTTTATGCTGTTCTAAATGAATAGCTTCCTGTAGATGCTCCAAAAAGATATGGAAATGAAAAAAAATATTTCTTTTCTTAGCTGAATAAATTCACTGTCTTTTTTTTTTTATGGGTGAATTTAGAACCCCACATAATCTGCCAACAACTGCAGAAACAGTGTCAGCCATAAGCCACATAGGTGGCATTTTCATTTTCTTCAGGTTATATGGACTCTAGACAAGTAACAGAGAACCCAGCTTTTGCTACTGGAGAAGAGTTAGCACTAGGCAGCAAAATGTCCTTTGATTCTGAAATCATTGTAGGATATTTTGAATTTGCGATGTTGGAGGCCCTTAGACATTTTAGGGTATTGGAATAGGCTCTCCTATAGCCCAGGCTGACCGGAAATTCATTTATATAGACAAAGATAACACTGACTTTCTCATCCCCCTGTGTTTGAGTCCTGAGTGCTGGCATTATAGAAGTGTCCCACCATGCCTGATCATCAGTTCTAGGGATTAAACCCAGAGCTTCATGCAGATAGTCTCTCATGTGAACTATATCCTCAAACTTCATGTATAGAAAAAAATGTATAATATTTCAATGATAAAAAGAGGCCAAGAGCATTCTTTTTCATTGAGTTTGTATAGGTGCACGCTTTGTACTTAGATTTCAAAGTTATTCGGTGTATACTGGTCATTCTAAAGATCTGTTGTCCTAATCAGTATAGGCTCAGTAGACCAGAAAGCTAGCAATCTATTTCGTATGGGTTCAGAGTCAGGAATAAGAAGTTTAACTTGTAAATCCATCTTCCGCTGAGGACCTTCTTCCTGATCTGCTGGTGGTTCTCGCTTGTGTCTTCACATGGTGAAGAAAGAGAGTCGAGAGAAAACAGAGGAGGGAGGAAAGCAGAAGAAATTAGAGAGGAAGGTAGCTCCCCCCTTTCATCTTGAAAGACAAGATCAGATTTGTTAACATCAGAGCCTGTGGCTGGCAGCCATAACAGGCAAGCAATGATTTAAAAAAAGAAAACAAAAGTGAAAAAAAAAAAAGTAGATACTCAGTGTGTTCACAGGTAGGGGTTAAAAGACCTACCCATTACTTAAACCCAAAGTGTCTTCTATTAGACTGAAGTAGAAGAAAACTGGTAAGAATCACTGAGAAGCCCTGGTCAGGGTGTCATGCTACCCACTGCTAATTCCACTCAGTACTACCTACAAAGGGTCTGGCAAATTGACAGTATTAGGTGAANGAAGGAGAAGGAGAAGGAGAAGGAGAAGGAGAGAAGTAGAAGCCATTCATGAACACATGGAGAGAGCGGGGAAGGGAATGAGGAGACAGGGAAGGAATGGAAAAGCAAGGGAGCAAGAACCCAAGAGAGTAAGAAAGGAACAAGAGAAGGAGAAGGGGGCAAGCAGCCCCTTTTATAGTGGCCTACCTTTAAATTTAGGCCTACCTTGCTGTTGCCAGGTAACTGCAAGGTGGAGTTTAGACAGAATGCTAACATTCCCCGATTTTGGTTTAATTTTTAAAAAAGAAAAAAAATTGAAGAGGTGATGGCGAAGCAGGAATAGGATCCTCATGATATCTGACTACTTCCAGGTAGCTTTGGGGATAATGTGTCTCTAGGGAACCTAGAAGAATGGGTAGGAGAGCTGTTTGTCCAGTCTTAGGAAAGTTGGCTGTTTCCTGCTTTCCAGGGTCTGTGGAGCCATCTGAGGATAGATCAGAAGGAACAGGTCTAGTAGAAGCATCTGTGTCTGTGAGAGGAGATTGGAGCATCTAGAGGTTGCTTCTCTGAAGCTGTCCTAGATGTAGTAAGTGCCTGGACTTGACAAGATGTTGAAAAACATTATTATAGGTAGAGAATAAGATGAAGTACATTTGGGAGAAATAAAAAAAAAAATTAAGTTGTATATTTGAAACCCAGAGGAATCCCTCCCTCTGGAATACATGGTAAGTGGGAACTCTGGGCAGATGTACTTATCTGGATGGAGTCTATTTGGTCCATGAGAGGCAGATCTGAGTACATTTTCTGTAACTTATAAGTTTACAAAAGAGATAACAACATTAGTTAACTACATGAAGAATCTTTAAGATGAGCATTTTGTGGGACAGAAGGAACAAGAATTTGTGATTAAAAAGTTGGATCATATGGTGGAATGCTTCATTCCGGTTAGGCAAATTTATAAAATCTTAAATAATGTTAGGACAGTGACATAGCAAGTAGAGGAAATATGAAGCATTTAATCAGTAGAAACTTAGTGTAGGTAAGGAAGTGACAGATTATATCTGTGAAAGCTTTTTCAAGCTGTCAAGTTACAGTTACCATAGCTGTCAATGTTGTCAAAAGTCTGAAAAATAATAAACAATAATCTACCAATACATACACACACACACACACACACACACACACACACACACACACACACATTTTAAATGATAGAGTACTAGCCAACACCTCCCTGTCGTCTCCATGACAACTTGGGCAGTCAATCTGGCTTTCAAGTGCAGAAGACAAAGGGTTTTTTTTCTGTGGAATGGATACATGTAACATGAGAAATAGCTTACCTTGATTTAGATACATGTGGAGAGAGAGAGGGGAAGGGAATGAGGAGAGAGGGAAGGAATGAAAGATCAAGGGAGCAAGAGCCAAAGAGAGCAGGAAAGAAGAGAAAGGGAGGAGGGGCAAGTAGTCCCTTTTATAGTGGGTCAGGCTTACCTGGCTGTTGCCAGGTAACTGTGGGGAGCAGCATACTTGGCTGTTTCCAGGTAACTGTAGGGTACAGTTTAGACAGAATGCTAACAAATACCATAACACTGGGTGCTACACTTTCATTGTATTAACCTTTGGGATAATGTAAAAAGCACATGATCAACTTTCCCCACATTATATTTTGATACCAAGAACTAAGAATAATAGTAATTGATATGGTCATCACTTCTCCTTCTGCTTTCCTTCTTTATCCTCTCTTCCTCTACTCTTCTTGAGGTAGGAATTTTCCACCTTGCTATTCTCAAATTCAGTTTCTATCTTAGACTATTCTGGAACATGAATTTCTCCACCCTTAGCCACTCCAGTGCTAGACTACAGTTGTGCAAATCTTACCAGGGTTCCATTCTAGCAGGAATCTTTAACTCAAATCAATAAATGAGATGATAAAGATTGGAAAAGATTCTGAGAGGAAATGTGTAAGGCCTGAGTTTATACATGAAAAAACAGTCATAGTTAATTTTTAGTAACACTTTCCCTTCAAAGTCCAGTGGCTTCATGCTTCATTATGAGAACAAAAAAGCAGTAATATTATATAGGAGGTTGCTAGCAAAAGAAAGGAAATTGAAAAGTAAAATAGAATCATTGTAGACATATTGGTAAAACAGCAACACCTGCCTTCATGTGTGTGTGTATGTGTGGATCCAAAGAAATAGCATTGTGATATTAGCTACTCATTCATACCAAAGATTTATATTTCTCTCATCAATTAGAATGACAGGTTTTTCTCCTTCTTCCCCTCTCCCTCTCTCCTTCTCTCTCTGTCCCTCTCTCTCGCTCTCTCGCTCTCTCTCTCCCTGTGTGTGTGTGTGTGTGTGTGTGTGTGTGTGTGTGTGTGTGTGCATGTACATGTCTTGGCCAGATGTTTGTGACTGCACATATTAAAGCATGTATGTGCCCGTGTTATAGGATCACACCAGATATGACCACTGAGACATGGTTTATGGTCAATTTAAATCTTTATTTTAGCTAGCTGGGAGTAAATGCAGGTATTTCGGATCTAGTCTGCATACCCCAAAGCATTTAGAACAAGGCACTTTTAAAGAAAAAAAAAAACCATATCTGGGTATCTCTCTCTGCAGCTGCATGTAAGGAGGTGGGGAAGTTGTTGCCCAGGCAGGGAATTTAACAGAAGCTAGAATAAGTTAGCTGGGGCATTTTGACCTCAGGTAACTAGAATAGATATGGGTAATATTCCATTGGGTTCTCTGTCAAGGGTATTCAATTCTTGTTAAGTCTAAAATGTATTCTTAGTAAGAATACATGAAGGAGGAACCTCTTCACTCTCTGGCCCTGCTACACATGCCAAGGCCAGTTGTGGATATCAGCTGTTTCTCACTGAATCTGTACCTCACTACCTTAACAAGGCTAGCTGACTAGCAAGATCATCTGGTTTCTGTCCCCAGCACTGGAATATATATGCACCTGTGTGTCTTGAGAATGAAATGCAGGTCCCCATGCTTGCACAGCAACCATTAGTGGCTGAGACATCTCCCCAACCTGAGGTGTGCTCTTTCTACTGTCAAAAGCACATTAGCATGTATTTTAATTGGTTTTTATTCACTTGGAGACAGACCTCAAAGATTGCAACAAACAGCCAGGGGGGTTGGTCTCAATTTAGCAGCAGAGTTGACATCAGAAATTACTTCTTTTAATGTTGAAAGTGTTTTCTGCCTCCTTTCTTTTTCTTCTTTTCTGCCCCATACCTACCCCAATCATATTCCAAGAATCCATTTCAAAACTGCAAATATTATTGTCCTCTCCTATGGGGGGGAATCAGTGCTTGAAAAACTTGTACTTGTTTAGATCCTCCTGCTTAATAAAGACAAGTAAGAGTGAAATAAAAATGAGAGAGGAGATTGTGATACGCTCAGTTTTCTACATGGTTTTACCAACAGCTGACAGACACCAAACTTATGCAGCCTCTGCTGAGATTCAAATCTCAGGACAGCAAAAGAAAAAAAAAAGACATGTGCTATTATTGACTTTAATACTCCTTTCCAATTGTGTTTGTTATCTCCCCTGAAATTCTCAGTTAGGGGAATTAGGTGAGCTTGGAAGGAAACTGCTTACCTGGCTGACAAGCTGGGGCTTATCTACTGGTGCAGACTCTTATACATGGACATGAGCCTGAAAAGTTCTGAGAGGAAATACCATAAAACTATAGCCAGAGCAACTTTCTGGTCACTATGTGGCTCTCATAAAACTAGCGCCAAACATACTCTGCCCTTGAATAATTGGAACTGGAAAAAGACTAGGAAAGCACTCTGAATTCGCATGTCGTGGAGGGGTCCGCAGCCAACAGCAAGTGGCACCCAGCAACACCTTGTGGTTCTTTCTTCATCCTCCTGTTAGGCTGCTAGCATGGAGCTACAGATTCCTCCTTGCTGACACTTTCTTTGCTCCTCTCCGCACTCCTCTCTCCAGTTGGAGAATTAAGAGTCCTGAGGTCAGCTGTGGGAGTGGAAGAAACTGTATGTTACAATGACATTCCAGTGGTCTTTAGTACTGAATCAGCATTAAGAGTGTGTCTTTGAAATACCATTGAAAACTTTTCAGATGCCATATAATTATAATTGCAGAATTTTTCTCTGAAGGCTGAAGCAGAAGATATTGAGAGTCTGGGGTCAAACTGGCAACATAATAAGATTTTGTTTCCCAAAAACCAGCAAAAAGATTTAAAATTCTGTAAATTAGTTCCCACATCATGACAGTGTGCTTACATTTTGGGGTACACTAATTTCATAAAGTGCTCCATGAGAAAAGTTGCAGGTCAAAATCTTAGAAAACAGCTGGGGTGGCACGCACGCCTTTAATCCCAGCACTCGGGAGGCAGAGGCAGGCAGATTTCTGAGTTAGAGGCCAGCCTGGTCTACAAAGTGAGTTCCAGGACAGTCAAGGCTATACAGAGAAACCCTGTCTCAAAAAACAAACAACCCTTCCGGCCCACACCGCTCTGCTCCAGCGCAGGGCGCAAGGCCTGGGGGCCGTGCACCCACCCAGGTTTCCAGCTCTCCCAGCGATCTCCGGACCACTGCGATCTCCGGACCACTGTCCAAACTCGTGGGACTTGGGGCTGCAGCGGGAGATAGACAGGTGGAGGGCGGAGAGCGGACCCCTTCCCTTCCGGCCCACACCACTCAGCTCCAGAGCAGGGCGCAAGGCCGGGGTA
>LR750101.1:578026-588899 GCA_902729485.2 Mus minutoides | reverse complement strand
CTAGTTGGCCATCATTGGGAGGAGAGGCCCCTTGGTCATACAGACTCTATATGCCCCAGAACAGGGGAATGCCAGGGCCATCACGTGGGATGGGGTGGGTAGGGGAGCAGGGAGGGGACGGGGGAGGGTAAGGGAAAATTTCTGGATAACATGTGAAATGTAAATGAAGAAAATATCTAATAAAGAGAGGAAAAAAAAACAAACAAACAAAAAAAATCTTAGAAAACAAATGCAGAGTATCATTCAGAAGTTATTCATTATGACTCTAAGAGAATTGGTCTCCTTCATCTTACAGTGCATTGACAGGAAGATTCACAATAATTGATAGAAGATAAACATTAGGTAGACGACAGATTTCAAATCTTACACATATATATTCATATGTAGTATATTATATTTATCAAGTGGCAGTATGTTCAACATATGATTAAGCTTGTGAATGTAGTTAGCAGGATTATATTATGGACTCATTGTCATTTATATATACATACATGTGAACTGGTTAACAATCTAAACCAGTCTTCTATGTTGGTTTCATCACTTACTTTGTCCTGGGGATTTATCTTAGACACATAAGTCAGCTCCCCTAGTTCTGGGCCTTGCCCTTATAAAAATTTCAAATCTTACCTTAAGTCTAATAACAGTAGGCCAAGCCCTGCTGTCAACTTTTATATAGTAGCTCTCTGCTTCAGAAGAAAAAAAAAAAAGATATTTTTTCTGTTTCTTAGAAAGGCAAGGAATTGTATTTCTTTAGTGGAATGTGTAAAAATGAAGCTTGCTTAGTAAGTATTTCAGTCTTCCAAAGTATACAGCATATGGCAGAACTGCAGACATGTTGATGTTATAGCATCAGTATAGATATGGAAACAAACCCAGTACATGCTTCTCAGCAGTCAATTTATCATCCCTTATCTACCACACAGATGGGGCTGCAAAAACATAACAGCAATGGGCAGTTTGGGTGGTTACTATCTGCATTCAATAATTTAGTGTAGATTTGCCTTTAACATTTTTTTTTTTTCCCGAACATCCCACCCTAAGCTTAGGTGTTTAAATTCTTGGTTCTATGTTGGGCTCTGTGTCTACCTGGAATTAAAAGTGCTACAGGGTTCTGGCCTGATTGAAATGGCCAAAGTGTTAGAGCTCTCTGAGGGGAATCCTGGGCAGGGCAGGCAGCCAGATCTCTTCTGCTACCATCCCTTGTGCTATTGGCAGCAGTGGTGATGAGCTGCAGGAGGCAGCCAGAAACCAGAGCCAGAGCTGGAGCTACAATCTACTGTGAATAGCAGCTGCCTGCTAGGGCTAGAGTGAGGAGTCTGGCCTGCTGGGCAGAGCTGAGCTCCAGAAATGAATGTGCTTCTGGAAAGAAAACCCTTCCCTGGAGTGTTACTGCTCAATAAAAAAAGCTACCCTCTGATAATTCCTGTTGAAATAACTTGTGCACTTTATTCCATGTGGATAGGGACCTTATAAACATTTTGGGGGTAAGGTGGCATCCAGGGGTAGATGCTTTCTATTGGCTCAATCTGAAGTGTTAGGAATTCTTTATTTACATAGGGAAGGATCTTAGGTGTTGTCCCTACATGACTGGTTGTCATGGCCCTCTCAATGGTGTGCTGTGGTTGTTTGTTCTAGAACAGGTGGAGCCTGGCCAGAAGCTGGTGCCAAAACCTGCCTTTCTCAATTATGAGATTCCCCAGGTTTTGGAACCTGCTTCAACCTTACCAATTCTGTCTGGTTGCACAGTCACTTACCCCACCATTTACAACTGGTTGCACTGTTTGGAAAAGTTGTGGAACCTTTAGGAACTAATACCTCACTGGAGGAAATGGGCTACTGGCTGGAGGTGGACTTGTCCCAGTTACTGATCACTCTCTGCTTCCTGACTGCTTCAATGTGATCAGTAGGTCTCTGTTCCCACAGCTTTTCCTTCCCCAGTATGATGGAATTTATCTCCTACAACTCAGCTTGAAAATAAACCCTTTCCCTTTAAGCTGCTCTTGTATTTTCTCAAGACAGTGAGTGCACTGTTGACATACTGGTAGTAGTAGTAGTAGTAGTAGTAGTAGTAGTAGTAGTAGTAGTAGTAGAAATCAGTAGTTGACATACTGATTTCTGTAGTTTCTAGCAACAATTAAACCAAACATTCACACTTGTTATTATAAGGAAACTACTCCACTATTTGCACTGCTGAAAGGTTCTTACTGGTATCAGAAGATGTTGGATCTACCCATTAAAGAAGCTTCCTTTTAAATCAAAGGATATTGGTTATTAATGAAGGCATGGGCAGGACAAGGTGATTTGAGACATCTTTCACTTGTACTTCAAAATCGCTTTTTGAAATATAACTTTGTGCTGTTTACAACTCTGAAAGTTCAAATATATTGATAAACAAGAATAAAAATAGTTATAGGGAATGATAATGGCTCATCAAACTAGATAAATGATAAGAAAACCTCATAAAGAATAATCATGCATTATTTTGTGTATATGTAGGGATAGTTGTATGTGTATGTGTGTGTTGTATGTTCAGGTACACATGCCACAAAGCATACATGGAGTGAGTACTTTCAGTAGTCAGTTGCCTCTTTCTATCTTGCAAGATCTAGGGATTAAACTCAGGTCATGAAGGATGAGCATGTGGCTCTGTCCACTGAACCATCTCACTATCCCTACAGCTTATATTTTTGAGCAATAACTCAGAGCCTGCCAATCAAATTTAATTGAGCTCCTGACTAGTGAACTTCAGGGATCCTTTCACCATCTCCTTAGTTCTATGATTATACCTTTGTACTTCTGTGCTTGGTTTTTTACATGGGATTGAGAAATTAGCCTCAGATTCTCTGTCTACACATCCTTTAAATGTTTACAGCCTGATAAATCCACTGTATATTATACATAAGCTCAACATTCCACACCTAGCTCAGCAAAAATGTTCCAGTAGTTTCTCTTTGTGGCTCTTAGCAATTTTAGCTTACTCATACTGTTCAAAATACCAGTACTACATTGCCTTTCATCACTGAATTTACAAGGTCTACTTAATTTTTAACACTTTTATACCATCTCTAAGTTGAATCATGTTAATGTATAGCACTGTCAGTCAAGACAATGTATTGTTTTTTGAAACTCTTCCATTGTTTCTTTCTATGGAGGCCAAAAGCAGAAAAAAGAGGCAGAATGCCATGGAAAGTGTGTTATGTAACAAAACTTTTCCTGGGAAGATGAAACACATGTCTACTCACTCCAGATAAGGAATAAAGTGACCAATATCAACCCAGGAGCCCCCAAGACCAAGTGTCTTTATCAGCACAAAGATAGGGACAAAGGACAGAAAATAAAAAACACAGAGAGGATAAAGAGGATGAAGAACAAGAGGAAGAGAATGAAGGGAGAAGAGTGTGTGTCCCAGAGGACAAAGGACTGCCTATAGATAGGGAGAAGACAGATATGGCCATAGGAAAATTACAGTTTATAAAGGTAAAGAGGAAACTCCATGTTAGGATGAGGTGTTAAATTTTAATAGGGAATGTTAACAGGGTGAACCAAAGTGGTTTTTGATGAATGGACATCAAAACTTTGATAGCTGGACCATAGTAGTAAGCCTAAGAGAAGAAAGAGGCCAAATAAGGGAAGAGTTCTTGGGGACTAGTTTTAGGAATATAATTTAGAAAGATTTTTAGAAGGCAGAGGGAATGGGAAAGAATGGCAAGGCCTTCAGAGCCATGTTTGTCATGCCCTGACTGGCCAGAGCCCTTTCAGAGAACCCACAAGAGAACAAAGTATGGATATCACCAAAGTCCACCTTGGTAAACCAGTGAGTGGGGTTACTTTCAAAATATGCATGAAAGGTTACTTAAAGGAGGAGAAATGACTCAAAGATAGGGAAGTCATCAAGGCCTACCCCTGCAGGGGTGACAGCTGGTGAGTGGAAGCCTACTGACAGCTCAAGAGTTTGGACAAAGTCTTCTCCACATTCGTTAGTTTGTCTAAACATCTTTCAAGCAGCTTAGCTCGTTTTTGTTTCTTCCAGACAGCTGGTCTGACAAGAGAGTTTACTTTGTAGCTTCTCATTGCTCTTCTGAGAGTGACTCTCAGCTGTTACTGTTTACTCTGGCAGGGATTAGCCTAATGAATTTAATTAGTTTCAGGGACTTCCTTAAGCTATTTTGAGTTTTTTTCCCTTCCTGCTTAAAGAGCTTCCTGCCAGATAGAAAGCTTTAATTCTGCCTCTCCCCACACCACCAAATATATTACACAACAAAGAATAAACTCTGATCAACTAAAAGAGAAATCCTTTAACCAATCACAAAGCTACAACTAAGTACCTCACAGCCATCAAATCAGGAGTGGACTTTCAGCCAAAATCAGTGACAGCCCTCTGGAACATGCCTTTAATCCCAGCACTCGGGAGGCAGAGGCAGGCGGATTTCTGAGTTCAAGGCCAGTCTGGTCTACAAAGTGAATTCCAGGACAGCCAGGGATGTACAGAGAAACCCTGTCTGGAAAAACAAAACAAAAACAAAAATAAACAAACAAACAAACAAACAAAAATGACAAAACAGTCATCACTATCAGACAAAAAAAGGTTACAACTCAAAGGAGAATTCCATGTTTTTATTTCCCCTTTTCACTCCTAAAATGCAACATTTTACAATACTTGTCAGTCACTAAGAGCAGAGCAGCCCAATTCCTTGTATATAATTTCCTCATTTCCATTATTCTAGAGCCTGATGAAAATCCTTTTTATCATGTACCCCAGAACAGTGGGGAACTTGGAGCTGGTGTGGGTTTATTCATTTCAGCTTTCATTCCTGTTTCGCATGTTAATTACCCTATGCCTTTCTAAAAGCATCCTATCAAAAAGGAGAAAATGCCTTTGTGATTTGCCCTGAGGTTCCAGAATTTGCATCCCTTAAGTTTTCCTGCTTGAAGAGACAGGCATGTAAGTTTATATTTTTAAAAACCTACTTTAATAAAGGTTTTTAAATGCTTTAACCATCCTTCTAACCCATTACCCACCAGATGTTGTGGAATGGGAAGGTTAATAGGGCAGTAGAGGATATGGACCTGTTTAGAAATAGTTCTCTAGGGCAAACTTCATTGTTAAGACAGCAGCACCTTAGCTCAAAAGAATTGGCAATGGTTGCTTGATCTCCTCAAAAACTCCATTTCCTTGATGCATTTCTCTCTATGCCATCACGACAAATGAAAATCAGCAAAGAGTAATAAAGTGAACTGATACCACCCAGTGCTGCCCACTGTCTGTTGGGTTATATTTATACCCTTTCCAAACATCATGTGTTTTCACAAGTGTCTGCTCTAGCATCTCCTGACCTTTTTCTAGGCAGCTTCCAGAAAAGCACGACATGTGTGTTCTCACCAAAACATCCTCCCACATCTTTGCTTCAGCAAGAATATCCTCTTATAAGACAGTTTCCAGGAAAACATCACAAGACACAACTAAATCTCCAAAAATCCAAAAATTTCCACTTCAGACACCTTTAGACTGCATTTTTAAAAAATGATGATTTTCAAATACCTTGCAGGAGCCTTCAAGGAGTCAATAAGTCTCTATTTTAGAATACAGAATATACTTTCACACAGTAGTATTTTCACAAATATATCCTTTAGGAATTTTTCTGTTAGTCCCCGTCCCTGTCTCTGTCTCTGTCTCTGTCTCTATCCTCCATATTTCTGTTTTCTGTCTCTGTCTCTCTGTGTCTCTGTCTGTCTCTATCTCTGTTGCTCTCTCTATGTCTCTCTTTCTCTGTCTCTCTCTCTCTTTCTCTCTCTCTCTCTCTCTCTCTCTCTCTCTCTGTGTGTGTGTGTGTGTGTGTGTGTCTGTGTTCCTCTCTGTGTCACAAAAACTTTTTTCTTTATGTTCACTTTGACCATTGGAGTGGAATCAGGTCTGTACTGGTTTCTGTCACTGCACATGATCATGAAGATTATCTGTAGATTACTGAAGCTGAGAAGGACAATCCTGACTTAGTAAAACACACACCTCTGAGTCATAGTTGACAGCCTGTCATTGGGATATAGACAACAGTCTAGGCAACTCAACTGGAACAGTTGTGCAATATGAGCACACTTACTGACACTTAACTATGTACTTTAAGAAGGTTTAAATATGAATTTTTGTGGATATTTAATCCTGATATGTTTTAGAACTTAGGTTTAGAGCCTCTCTATAGAAATATAATAATTCTAAAATGATCATCCAGGATAATCTTGTAGATAAAGGATGTGAGACATAATACAAGTGAACCAAACAGTGTTTTGAGTGTGTGTGTGTGTGTGTGTGTGTGTGTGTGTGTGTGTGAAACATGTTCAGTCTGTACAATGTTACCTGTATGTATCTGATTTCTGGGTGACCATTTGATAGTAGATAACCAACCGAGGGGTACTTCCAGGCAGAAGACAACTTCTGCTTTCAACATTCCTTAAGTTAGTTGCCTGGAGTTCCTTGTCTGGGTTGAAGTTTTGTGAACTTCCTTTTTCCATGTTAACATATCTAATGGTATTGTCCTTGTTTGAATATTATTTCAGCAGCCATGTGAGTGAGACTTCCTGGTTGTAACTCCCTTGACATTCTTGGAAGTCTCAATCTCACAAGAAACATTCTGTTCTGACTTCTACAATTTTTCGTCCATCTCTTCCATATTGGTCCCTGACTCTTAGGTACTGGAAATGTGTTGTAGATATATGTGTCAGCTGGGACTAGGCATCTTACAGTTACTTCTTCTCTACATTTTAATCAGTTGTGGGTTCCTGTGATGTCTTCTCTATTTCTAGGAAAATTTTCATTGGTGAGGGGTAAGGACTTGATTTATCTGTGCATATAAGGGTGAATATTTGGAATGTAGTTAGAAATTGTGCTAGTTTAGTAAAGTGGTGGATTTACCTATTCAAAGATCCCTGACCACACTAGTCCTGAGTAGTGGTCAAGGCAGTACACACTCTTAACCACTGAACCAACTCTTCAGACCCTGTGCAATTTTTTCCAAATACACATCAATCACAAATAAACAGAAAAACGAACCACATCTATAGCTAGACTGTGATAATTCCTTCCTGTAAAACCTGATGATTTGTCAGAAGGTGGAAAATACAAAAACAAATATGGACAGTCTTAGAACTAAACTTCAGACTAATTTATAACTACTGAATGACTAGATGATTTGAAGATTTGTTTCCTTATTTGTTCACTTCACACAGGAGTTTTTGTTAGTTGCCTTGTTGATGTTTAATTTTTAAAATGCTAGTGATGACGTGATGTGCTTAGCTAATAACTGGCCTCAAATAACCTTGACAATTATTTCAGTAAAGAACATTTCCTTGCAAGAGGATATAGTCAGTTATCTTACAGTTCACAGTGACTATAGACATGTGGGAAACTGGAACTTCATGTTATTATTCACTTTTAAAATGTCAGATATTAAACTTTGAAGCTTTCCTTATTCATAAAATATAGGAAGGTAGTATGGTAGGGAAAAAAAAACATCCTAAAGAATAGTATTTGGTACTTATGAAAAATTGTAAGGCCTGAGGCAGTACTGTCACCACATTAGAGTAATGTCAGAGCAACTAGGGACTTTGTTTTGTTTTATCTTGTTTTATTTTGTTGTTACGGTCGACATTGCCTGAAAGTCTGAGTGAAGAAGCTTGCGTGCTTCTGTTGGCATGGCTTGGTACTCACTGGATTTCCTTCTCTCTTCAGACATTTGTAGGAAACATGAATGCTGACAGCGTGGTTCACCACAAGCTGCTGCACTCTGTGAGAGCCCGCTTCGTTCGCTTTGTGCCCCTCGAGTGGAATCCAAATGGAAAGATTGGCATGAGAGTGGAAGCCTATGGATGCTCTTACAGTAAGTAACCACAAGGATCAAGTCACACAGCGTAAGATGTCTATGGAATACCAGATGACTCATATTGAGAATTAAAATCTGTATGTGTTTGTGTATATGTTCATGTGCGTGAGTACAAAAAGCAGCTAGACAGAAATGCATTTCTGAAGAACACAGTTTATAGTTCATCAATTGAATCAATATTTTTACTTGGTCTGGAACTTCCAGCTGAGCCCATGCTGGCTGACCAGTGACCCATAAAGGTGTTGTCTTCTTTATTTCCTCACAGTGGGGATTACTAGTGTGTACTATCACATCCAACTTAATTTGGGCTCTGGGAATAGAATTCAGGTCTTCATGCTTGCAAAGTAAGCACTTTAGAACCATAGCTATTTCCCCAGACTGTAGTTCTCTCATTTTAATATATATATATATATATATATATATATATATATATATATATATATATATATATGAAAATCTATGCCTCAACAGAGAAGTAGAAATGTTCTTATGTTCTATTGGGTCCTCTATAAGGATGAGGCAATAAGGCAATAAAGTTTCAACAAAAGTTCAAAGCTAAGAGCCCTTGGGGCTTGGATAACTATTTGCCACTTGCAATCAGAAATAGCTATATCAGCTTTTCTTTGGATGTAAAGCTCTTTCTCTACCCAAGAACCATGAAAGAAGTATGTTCTCTTTCTTCACATTCTTGAAAAAGAAAAAGAAATTCCACCCAGGGTAATATTTATGTGTCATCTTGAGCGTTGCTAAAAGTAAAATTTAAGTAATGATGCACCTTTAACAAAAAAAGAGGCTGTAGAATTTAAGCTATTTCTAAAACAATGGTTCTCAACTGTCCTAATGCTGCATTCCTTTAATATTGTTCCTCATGTTGTGGTGATCACCTGCCATAAGATTGCTTTTGTTCTTAGTTCATAACTGTAATTTGGCTACCATTATGCATCATAATGCAAATATCTGATGTGCAGGATATCTGATGTGCAGGATATCTGATATGTGAACTCTATGAAAGGATCATTTGAGCCTCCAAAGGGTCATAACCCACAGGTGGGGGAACCATTATTCTGGAAGGAAGGAGTCATTAATAAAGGTGGCTATTTTAATTTTCTCTTGTAGGTGTAATGCTGAATATTTCTTCTTCTAGTCAGTGGCATTCACTTGCTGATTTTATAATCATATCCGTTGTCACCTAAGGAGTTAATACACTTAGTCAACACAATGTTTAAAAACATAGTTAACTTAGTTGTTTCCAATTACTAAGATAAAGTATCTGGGAAACCCTATTTTAAGGAAGAAAGGTGTTAATTATTTCAGCTCACAAACTCAGGCTACAATCCAGCATTGCTGGGTAATCAAGGTGGCATAAAGGTGAGGAGGCTAGTCACATCATCTACATTTAAGAGAGGAGAGTGATGAATACATACTCAGAAGCTAGTGCTCCACTTGCTTCATGGCTCCTGGCAATCCAGGATACCATGCTCAGGCAGTGGTACAACACAGTGGTCGCACCTTGACACTACTCAAGGAAATTCTCCCTTAGACATGCCCACAAACCAGTCTAATCTATAGAACCACTTATTGAGGCTCCAGAAGTGATTCCATGCTTTCCTGTTGGTGATTAACATTTTCACAGCAGTTCAGTGAGTTATGGCATTAAGACATCACATGTACCTAGTGCTATTCATCAAAATCAGGGCAAAGCAACGTTTGTTTCAGAAGCATTTGAAGTTCACCATAAAAATGTATTTAGTTCTCTAATACAAAAGCCACTAAATTAAGATTTCTGGACATGAAAACACAAAACTATATAGTGTTGAGGGCTCCTTGGATAAACTCTTGGCTAAGGTGGCTCTGGTAGAGAAATGAACTCTGAAGGGAGAGAATTTGCTGGTGAAAGGACTGCCTTTACTGTGAACAGGACTTTTTTTTTTTTTAATTAGATATTTTCTTTATTTACATATCAAATGTTATGCCGTTCCCTGATTTCTCCTCTGAAAACCCTCTATCCCCTCCCCCCTCCCCCCCCCACTCACCAACCCACCAATTCCTGCTCTCTGGCCCTGGCATTCCCATGCACTGGGGCATAGAGCCTTCACAGGACCAAGGGCCTCTCCTCTGATTGATAACCTACTAGGCCATCCTCTGCTACATATGCAGCTTGAGCCATGAGTCCCACCATGTGTACTCTTTGGTTGATGGTTTAGTCCCAGGGAGCTCTGGAGATACTGGTTAGTTCATATTGTTGTTCCTTATGTGAGGCTGTACACGCTGTAAGCTCCTTGGATACCCTGTGTTCCATCCAATGGATAGCTCTGATCATCCTTTTCTGTATTTGTCAGGCTCTGGCAGAGCCTCTCAGGACACAGCTATATCAGGCTCCTGTCAGCAAGCACTTGTTGGCATCCACAATAGTGTCTGGGTTTGGTGATTGTATATGCAATGTATCCCCGGATGGGGGAGTCTCTGGATGGTCATTCCTTCAGTCTCTGCTCCATACTTTGTCGCTGTAACTCCTTCCATGGGTATTTTGTCCCCCCTTATAAGAAGGATCATAGTATCCATAGTTTGGTGTTCCTTCTTCTTGAGTTTCATGTGGTTTGTGAATTGTAGCTTGGGTATTCTGAGCTTCTGGGCTAATATCCACATATCAGTGAGGGCATACTATGTGTGTTATTTTGTGATTGTGCTACCTCACTGAGGATGATATCCTCCAGATCCATCCTTCTGCCTAAGAATTTCATAAATGTATTGTTTTTAATAGCTGAGTAGTACTCCATTGTGTAAATGTACCACATTTTCTGTATCCATTCCTCTGTTGAGGGACATCTGGGTCCTTTCCAACTCCTGGATATTATAAATGAGGGTGTTATGCACATAGTGGAAAATGTGTCCGTATTGCATGTTGGAGCATCTTATGGATATAGGCCCAGGAATGGTATTACTAGGTCCACAGGGAGTACTATGTCCAATTTTCTGAGGAACTGCCAAACTGATTTCCAGAG
>LR750101.1:518026-573026 GCA_902729485.2 Mus minutoides | reverse complement strand
TATCCTATCAAACCACACTATATTTCATAAATACCCAAATGATCTCTACAAATAAGAATCACATATTTCAGGCTGGGTGTGGTGGCGCATGCCTTTAATCCCACCACTCAGGAGGCAGAGGCAGGTGGATTTCTGGGTTGAAGGCCAGCCTGGTCTACAAAGTGTGTTCCAGGACAGCTAAGGCTATACAGAGAAACTTTGTCTTGAAAACCAACATCTACAAAGAGCTAAAGAAACTGGACTCCAGAAAAACGAATAACACCATTAAAAATGGGGTACAGAGCTAAACAAAGAATTCTCAACTGAGGAATTCCGAATGGCTGAGAAACATCTGAAAAAATGTTCAACATCCTTAATCATCAGGGAAATGCAAATCAAAACAACCCTGAGATTCCACCTCACACCAGTCAGAATGGCTAAGATCAAAAATTCAGGGGACAGCAGATGCTGGTGAGGATGTGGAGAAAGAGGAACACTCCTCCATTGCTGGTGGGAATGCAAGCTTGTACAAGCAGCTTCATGCAGCCAAGAAACTTATGTTTTTAGATTCCCAGTACTGGAAGTCAGTCTGGTGTTATCTCAGAAAATTGGACATAGTACTACCAGAGAATCCAGCAATACCTCTCCTGGGCATATACCTGGAAGATGTTCCAACTGGTAAAAAGGACACATGTTCCACTATGTTCATAGTAGCCTTATTTATAATAGCCAGAAGCTGGAAAGAACCCAGATGTACCTCAACAGAGGAATGGATACAGAAAATGTGGTACATCTACACAATGGAGTACTATTCTGCTATTAAAAAATGAATTTATGAAATTCTTGGGCAAATGGATGTATCTGGAGGATATAGTCCATAGTGAGGTAACCCAATCACAAAAGAAGTCATTGGGTATCCAGTCACTGATAAATGGATATTAGCCCAGAAACTTAGAATATCCAAGATACAATTTGCAAAACACAAGAACATCAAGAAGGAAGACCAGCTCGTGGATACTTCATTCCTCCTGTGAAAAGGAAACAAAATACCCATGAAAGGAGTTACAGAGACAAAGTTTAGAGCTAAGATGAAAGGATGGACCATACAGAGACTACCCCACCACGGGGGATCCATCCCATAATCAGTCATTAAACTCAGACACTATGGCATAGAACAGCTAGTGCCTACTTAAGGGACCCTGATGTAGCTGTCTCGTACAGAAGTGAATGCTCATAATCATCTATAAGAGGGAACACAGGGCCCACAATGGAGAAGCTAGAGATAGAACCCCAGGAGCTGAAGGGGTCTGCAACCCTAGAAGAGGAACAACAATATGAACTAACCAGAACCCCCAGAACTCATGTCTCTAGCTCCATATGTAGCAGATGATGGCCTAGTTGGTCATCATTGGGAAGAGAGGCCTCTTGGTACTGCAATCTTTCTATGCCCCAATACAGGGAAATGCCAGGGCCAAGAAGTGGGAGTGGGTGGACAGGGGAGCAGGGAGGGGGAGAGGGGAAGGGACTTTCAGAATAGCATTTGAAATGTAAATTAAGAAAATATCTAATAAAAAAATTGGATAAATAAATAAATAAATAGAAAACCAAAAAAAAAAAAAAAATCACATAATTCAATGCCTTCCTGATTCACGAACATAACTGAGTCTCTGCAAACAAAACTCCTGGCAAACATTGCTGCGGTAACTCCCTTTTCTCCCATCCTCTTCCCCAGCCTTCCCTCCTCATCCACCCTGTCCTGTTTCCTTTCATCTCCACCAGTCTCTTTCTCACTCTGTTTTGTCTTTCTTCCCTGTGCTGTTTCGCTCAACAGACTACTATGTAAGTCCTTGAACCAATAACATTTCTTTTAATTGTATGTTAATGTGTTTCTCAGTTGACCTGTCATATTCTCAAAGGTGTATACTCCAAATTCCCAATAAAACCACCTGCCTTACTCCTGTATATCCATTATTAATATATGATTCCTAGGTATGACTTCATTTACTATTTGGTGTCACAAACTATACCTATACCATAACTGTTTGTTGATGCTAAGTTAACATATCTCTTTCTCTCCAATTCTCTGCACATGCAGCTAAGTTAAAGAATCAGACACAATATACATTCACTACTAAGTGCCTATTCTCAAACTGATGATTTGTTAAGGGGTATACACATGTTTTGGGTTAGTCTTATTGATTTGGCTTAGCCCAGCTGATTCTTATAGAATTAATATTATTAATATTAATCTTGGGTTAATAAAATCATTTCAGTATTTTAAGGGAATTACTTTTGTTTCTGTGGAACTATAAATCTCAATTTCTGCCATTGTATATTGATAAAAATTGGTAGAAATTTACAAATTCAGGATATACTTCAGTTAGCAGACTGCTTACATAGCTATGAGTGATGCACCCCCACCCTTAACCTAGCATGGTGGCTCATGCCTGTAATCTCAACTCAATGAGGTGGAGACAGGAAGTTGAAAAGTTCATGTTTATTCTCAATTACTTAGCAAGGTTTTGTGTCCTGTCCAGAGAATGAGCTTCTATCACCATACTTCTGGTTAGATAGAGTAAGTAAGCTTATCAAGTATACAGCAAACTAAAGTGAAAGGATAAATAACAGATGGACAGATAGAGTGTAGTTAGATACATACATATATACATAGCATATGTTTCCAGATTGGGCACACATAATATTTAGCAGAAATTGACTGGAGATTCCTTAGTGAGGCTGAAGTTCTTAATAAATTATTCCTAGCAGAGCTGACTGCTTCTAAGTAAAACAACAAATATCAATAGATGGAGATAACATCATCTCTGTATCTTTCTACGTATCATCTATTTTTCTATTATTTATCATATTTTTATGTAATTATTTATCTACCATCTATCCCTTATCATCTATCCATCTGTTTTAAATGACTGTTTAATGATGTGTAGGCACATTTCATTAAAACTTATCTGTATCACCTATCAATTTATAAGCTTCATGCAGCCAAGAAACTTATGTTCTTTGATTCCCAGTACTCTGCACAGATAAGGCCAAGTTGACTCAAAAGTAATTGAACTTTTAAGGGATAGTGGCAATAAATCCATAAGCGGCTGAAGCTAGTGGGTCTGAACAAAGTTTGTTCTCGTCTTCCCTTGTGGCCTTACATTTATATCTTATATTCAATCATGTGGCATAAAACATTTCCCTGGAAGAAAAAGATCATAATCAATCTTCTGACGCCCAGGTTAGTTTTTCACTCCAAAAGTCAAAACCAACACTCTACAATTTTCAAACATATATTTAAGAGGCTCCAGGGACAAAGTTGAATTGTTGCCAGGAGCAACAGCTCCAACACACTCCACTCCAGTGTCTCTCACCTGCACCTTTATACTTAATTTTGCATAAGAATAACTTCTTCCCATCAGTTTCTAAATTAGACTTTAGAGCACAGAATGTAGCTCTCCTAGAAGAATTCCTGCTGAGCATTCAAAAAGCTGAGGTTCAATCAAGCTACCACATAAACCTGGCTTAGTGTGTCTGCCTATAATCCTAGCATTTACTCAGTAGGAGGAGGCAGAATCATCACGTGTTCAAGGTCAACCTCAGCTACATAGCCAGTTCAAAGCCAGCATGGGCCAGAGCCCCTATCTCAAAAGAAAACAAAGTAAAAATACCTACTCTGGCCACAAGTGAGTTTGTTTATTTGTAGTTGTGATAAAGTGCTAGAATTTAGGCCCAATTTATTAAACTCCATTTCTTATGTAACTATCTTTCTTTGTAGTCAATTCTTTCTTAGTTTGCACTGTCATTTTTTATAAGTATCTGTAGGTCTCTAGAATCTTCAAGAAGGGCTTGTAAGATAACAGAGTAGATACAGACTCCTGCTACTGAAACCTGCTAACCGCCCAGAAGGTGGAAGGAGAAATCCAACTCCCAGTGTTGTCCCCTGGTACACATGCACTCTCCCACATAGTAATGTGCAGAAATTAGGCTCAACCTAGAAATTCTAGATTGTATGCCCACCAGTTCCCAGGAATGCACATGCCTCTGTCTCCCCTCTATTAGGATTACAGGAATATACTACCATAACTGTCTTTTCACAAAGTATCTTAGAATTGACTAAAGGTCCACACATTTGTGAGGCAAAGACTACCAATTGATCTATCTTCACAGCTTCCTTGAAAGCTTTCTAATATCATGTATAGCCAAATGCAACACATAGACTGGGTTTAACACACCAAAGGTAGCAACCTGAATTTACCAATAACTCCTCCAGAATTCAGTATCATTGGGTAATCTTAAATTCTCTATAAGAATGGAAATAATAATTGTGCATGTTTTAAGCCTACAATTCCTTGAAGTAGTTATTGGCATTTGATTATCTCTCATATAATCTCTGTTCCTCAGATATTTAGGTCACATGTTCCCCATTTTTTCTTCCTTTCTGTTCAGGTAGACATCTTGTTGGTACTTTAGAGAAAGGTGGTTGGGTTTTTACATTCCTGGTCCTAAAGGATTTTGATACCTTTTATCAAGCCATCTGGAGATTTTCAGCTACATTAAATTTTCTCTGGGGCTTCTCTTTGAATTTCTTTATGTGTGGGAAGCTAATTAATTTTAAAAGCATTATAAATTCTGATAATGCATAATGATCTGTCAGGCTCCCCAGACTCATTAAGAATTATAACCCTCTTTTTATATCCCAGGTTCCTCCCTCTACACAAGACCTTGCTCCTATCTGGTTAATTACTGCCAAGTGTTATCATCTAAAATTCATCACCTTCTGAGCCAAAGTCATGTCCTCATTCCCCAAACAAATCCTTTATCATCATCTCTGCTTCAGCTGCCTTCTTTGCTATTGTTCTTATCATCCAGAGTCATTAGTCACAGCAGCAGAAGTTGCAAATTTTTCAATTTAATCTTTGGAGTCCTAACATCAGTATAGTCTCATCACGAGAACACTGGGAGGCCTGGTGCCCAGCCAGGTCAGCCTTGGAGGTGTGGAAGACAGAATGACAATGGTCAGACTTGGAGCTCCAGATTCCACCTTGTAAATCTGGCACTTAATAGCCAGAGCTGAACAGTCTCACCAGATCATTGTGATTACTTGACTCAGGAGATGAGAAGTATCCTAATATCAGACCAAAATAGGGGACTTACTCTTAGAAATTACTAAAAGAACTGAGGAGATAAATGTGCCTATCTATAGGTAACAAAAATATAGTACACAGAAATTCTATGGACTTCTGTCTTGGCTCTTGACCTCTTTATGATGTTTCTAACTGATTGAGAATATAAATGTTCTTCAACCATAGATATAGGTTAGTCCATTGTCCTTTTTTGCTGTCTTTGGACCCTGGAGGTACAGGAGACAGCCCCAGGACTATTGAAATTTAGAATGTCAGAAGCTATAGGAAGCTGTCAAAGAAATGCCAATGACTGGGGAGAGAACACAGTCAGTAAGTGTTGGCTTACAAACAGGAGGACTTGAGATTTATCCCCAGGCCTTATGCTTAGAAAAATGGTGAGCATGTCTATCCATACATGTAATCCTATGGATGAGGAGACAGAGTCAGGAAGACCACTTGTGACTACTAGTCAGCCTATCTACTAGACATCCTTTTGAATTCCTCTCTAGTGAGTTACCTTGTCTCAAAATCCCAAGGTGGATAGAACCTGATGAAAAATGCCCAAGGTTATATCCTCTACCCTCTACATACACTGTGCACACATGTGCTCCTTCTTACATATGCAAGCATACACATATATACACATACACAGATACACACATATACACATACACACATATACATATCTAAAAACAAATCTAAACACTCTTTATTACTGTAGAGTCTGAAGGAACCAAAACCATGTATGTAAAACACGGGAAAGAGGGGATTATCCACAGTAGTCAGTCTATTCTGATGAATCGGTGCCTCATGGATAGGCTGCTTGCAGGGCACTAAAGCTCTGTGTGCTTTAGGCTAGCCATGAGATTTAAAAGGTAAACTGTTCTCATAGCTGGACTAGGGTCTCTGTAGCAGGTCTCTACAGAGGCCAGAGCCTTGCATAACACAGCTTGTTTTACCTTCAGTAGCTGTGGAAGTAGTCAGTTCAATGATTTATGTATTCACCCAATGGCTACACCACTCACCAGCCAGGGAGTGTTATGGAAAGGGCAATAGTATGTATCCAAAATGTGAAATCATAGAAATGGCTTTGCATAACCAAATCCAAGAACACATCATAAACAAGTAGGCTTCATCCCAGGAATGCAGGGATGGTTTAATATACTGAAATCCACCAATATAATCTACTATATAAACAAATTCAAAGACAAAAATCACATGACCATCTCTTTACATGCTGAGAAAGCATTTGACAAAATCCAACACCCGTTCATGATAAAAATAATGGAAAGATCAAGAATTCAAGGCCAATACCAAAACATAATAGAAGCAATCTACAGCAAACCAGTAGCCAACATGAAACTAAGTGGAGAGAAGCAGGAAGCAATCCCACTAAGATCAGGGACTAAGCAAGGCTGCCCACTTTCTCCCTACCTATTCAATATAGTACTTGAAGTCCTAGCCAGAGCAATTCTACAACAAAAGGGATACAAATAGGAAAGGAAGAAGTCAAAATATCACTATTGCAGATTTTATATATATATATATATATATATATATATATATATATATATATATACCCTAAATATTCCACCAAAGAACTCCTAAACCTGATAAACAGCTTCAAACAAATAAATGGCCTTTCTCTATGCAAAGGAAAAACAGGTTGAGAAAGAAATTAGTGAAACAACACCCATTATAATAGTCACAAAAAATTTAAAATGACTTGATGTGACTCTAACTAAGGAAGTGAAAGATTTGTATAACAAGAACTTCAAGTCCCTGAAGAAAGACATTGAAGAAGATCTCAGAGGATGGAGCGATCTCCCATGCTCATGGGTTGGCAGGATTAATATAGTCAAAATGGCTATCCTGCCGAAAGCAATCTACAGATTCAATGCAATCCCCATCAAAATTCCAACTCAATTCTTTACTGAGTTAGAAATGACAATTTGCAAATTCATCTGGAATAACAAAAAACCTAGGATAGCAAAAACTATTCTCAACAATAAAAGAACCTCTGGGGGAATCACCATGCCTGACCTCAAGCTGTACTACAGAAAAATTGTAATTAAAAAGAAAAAAAATGCATGGTACTGGTACAGCGACAGATAGGTAGATCAATGGAATAGTATTGAAGACCCTGAAATGAACCCACATACCTATGTTCACTTGATCTTAGACAAGGGAGCTAAAACCATCCAGTGGAAAAAAGAAAGCATTTTCAACAAATGGTGTGGCACAACTAGCAGTTATCATGTAGAAGAATGCGAACTGATCCATTCTAATCTCCTTGTACAAAACTCAAGTCTAAATGGATCAAAGACCTCCACATAAAACCAGAGACACTGAAATTTATAGAAGAGAAAGTGGGGGAAAGCCTCGAAGATATTGGCACAGAGGAAAATTTCCTAAACAGAAGAGCAATGGCTTGTGCTGTAAGATCAAGAATTGACAAATGGGACCTTATAAAATTACAAAGCATCTTCTTATAGGGGACTAATGTCCAATATATACAAAATGCTCCAGAATCTGGACTCCAGAAATTCAAATAACCCCATTAAAAATGGGGTACACAGCTAAACAAAGAATTCTCGACTGAGGAATACTAAAGGGTTGAGAAGCACTTGAAAAAAAATGTTTAACATCCTTAATCATCAGAGAAATGCAAATCAAAACAACCCTGAGATTCCACCTCATACCAGCCAGAATGCCTAGGAACAAAAATTCATGTGACATCCGATGCTAGCGAGGATGTGGAGAAAGAGGAACACTACTCCATTGCTGGTGGGATTGCAAGCTGGTACAACTACTCTGGAAATCAGTCTGGTGGTTCCTCAGAAAACTGGGCATAGCACTACAGGCAGATCAAGCAATACCTATATTGGGCCTATACCCAGATGTTCCAACTGGTAATAAGGACATATGTTCCACTATGTTCATAGCAGCCCTATTTATAATAGCCAGAATCAGGAAAGAACCCAGATGACCCTCAAGAGAGGAATGGATACAGAAAATGTGGTATATTTACACCATGGAGTACTCCTCAGGTAATAAAAAACAATGAATTTATGAAATTCTTAGGCAAATGGATGTATCTGGAGGATATCATCCTGAGTGAGGTAACCCAATCACAAAAGAAGTCACTTGATATGCACTCACTGATAAGTGGATATTAGTCCAGAAACCTATAATACCCAAGATACAATTTCTAAAACACAAGAAAATCAAGAAGAAGGAAGACCAATGCATGGATTCTTCATTCTTTCCTAGAAGAGGGAATAAAATGACCATGGAAGGAGTTGCAGAGACAAAGTTTCGAGCTAAGACAAAAGGATGGACTCTCCAGAGACTGCCCCAACTGGAGGTCCATCCCATAATCAGCCACCAAATGCAGACACTATTACATATGCCAGCAAGATTTTGCTGAAAAGACCCTGATATAGCTGTCTCCTGTGAGGGTAGGCCAGTTCCTGGCAAATACAGAAGTGGATGCTCACAGTCATCTATAGGATGGAACACAGGGCCCCCAGTGGAGGAGCTAGAGAAAATACCCAAGGAGCTGAAGGGGTCTGCAACCCTATAGGTGGAACAACAATATGAACTAATCAGAGCTCTTGTCTCTAGCTGCATATGTAGTAGAAGATGGCCTAGTGGGCCATCATTGGGAAGAGAGACCCCTTTGTCTTGCAAACTTTATATGCCCCAGTACAAGGGAATGCCAAGGCCAAGAAGTGGGAGTGAGTGGGTAGAGAATAAGGGTGGGGGGAATATATAGGAGACTTTTGGGATACCATTTGAAATGTAAATTAAAAAAATCTAATAAAAAATTTTAAAAAATGGTGTTTTGTGTGTGTGTGTGTGTGTGTGTGTGTGTGTGTGTGTATGTGTGCATGTGTTCTATGTATATATGGTAAATGTATGTATGAGTACATGTGTATGTGCATGTGAAGCCCACAGGTAGACATTTTATTTTTTTTGAAACAGATCTCCAGGTCTCTCACTGAACCTGGCATCCACTGAATTCACTTGGTACCAGGACAAGTCCTCATGTACTGGATACTTCTGCCTTCACATCTACAGCTATAAGAATATGAACAACATAGTCTCACCTAGCTTTTTATTTGTGTGACTCTGAGTGTGTGTGTGTGTGTGTGTGTGTGTGTGTGTGTGTGTGTGTTTAGTGTAGTGTAGTATTACATAGGATATCTATGTGTTAGATGTGTGGGGGAGTACATGTTTCCTTTTGAGTATGGAAGACTCATACTCAGAGAGAAGAACACCAAGCATCTTGTTCCATCACTGCCATGTTCTCCTGAGTAAAGGTCTCTTACTGAGCATGGCACTAGTCTAGCTTCCAATAATTAATCCTTCATGATCCTCCTATCTCTGTCCTCCACAGCACTGTAATAACAGACATGCAAATGGCTACATTCCCTCTTATTATTTTTAACATAGTTTCTAGAGACTTAGAACATTTTGCTGGCAGAGCAAATACTCTTATTCATTGAGTTATTGCTAGCCCCAAACTTGGGTTTTCAAATGGGAATGGGAGAGATGAACTCAGGTCCTCATACTTTTGGAGCAAGGACTGTACTGTGCCCATCATCTCCACAGGCCTATGACAAATGTTTCTATAGAGAACCATACTTAGTGTCACAAAAGGGAAACCTAGCAGAGACTTCTGCTCCATCTTGAGACTTCTGTTTAAATGTCAAGTAAGTAGCCTTTCTGGAGCATCTGCATAATCCATCTGAGAAGACCACTGAGAATGGTATAAACCAGAGACATAGCTAAAAGCTGTATGATGCTGTTTCACAAAGGAAATAAAAAAAGAAAAAAAGAATAAGGAAAGAAAGGAGGAAGGGAGGAAGGGATGGAAGAAGGGAAGATGAATGGGAAGATAAGTGGGTAGGTTATTAGATGAACAGATGGATAGATGAGGGATTAATATGTAGCAATAAGAGCTTCAAAGCACATGTGGTTTAGAATCTGAGTTTTGGTCTTTTCCTGTTTCTTTCACCTGTTCATCAAACAGAAGAAATTCCAAAATGTTCATAGAAGAGCTGTCCTTAAGGTTTGACAATTTATTTAGGAAACCACCTTTGTGCTGAGGGTTCATCTCCAGTAATCAGAGTTGCTGACAAAGCCTGGAAAAGTCACATAATGAATCAGAGATTGGTGAAAATTCAAGGTGACTGTGAAAACCTTTGTTGTTTGTGGATTACAAGCCAGTGCTTCCAGGTCTTCAGTGCAAACACATGATCTAATTTTTAATATTTATTTTCATGTAATGTATCGTGATCAAAGCTTCAAAATGTATTTGTATTGAAAATCTTTTATTTATTTTTACTCTGAGTAGTTAAAGAGTCCAAGTGGTACTGATTGTCTCAGTGGGTCAGAAGTTTCTCCTGTCAGCATTGACCTTCAGCTTTCTGATTCTGAGACACAAACTCCTCCAAGGAGTTGTGCTTCAGCCCACTTGGGAATTCAAGTTTGGACTTTTTTCTGTTTCTTAGCTGGTTTGTTGACAGGCTTCCAAAACCCATCAAATATGCCAGAGTTTGCCACAAGAACTCTGTCTTTCTCAGAAAATAAGCTTGACAGCTGGATCAGCAATTATGGGGCCAGTAGAAACTCAGACCTCATTGGCATTCCTGAGATGCTCAGTGAAGTAAGGTGGCTAGGCAGGATTTGCATTGACCTGGAAGGTCAGCCTGGGGAGATGTACCTCCTGCCCTTAATGGGAAAATCTCAGGACCAAGTTTATCCTATCTATTATAGTCTGGAAAAAAAATCTGCCAATGTGTCATCACTGAAACGAACCTCAGATTGCATTAAATAGAGTTTAAAATAATGAGATAGTAAAAATCAGTTCTGAGAAATATCCATTCCAGTATGTGCCTAACAGCTGTGTTTCAGGTCACTGGCATTGTAGATATAGTAGTGAACTCTCAGGAGTGTGCACATAACAGAAAAAGAGAATGTTTCTTGGAATTCCACAGTATAAAAGTCTTCTATGGGACTCCTTAACTATCAATTCTGGGTCTGTTCCGTAAGAAATGTTGACCCTCGCTTCATAAAAGCACTGGAGGCTCAGGGTAGGCAAAGCAGAACCATATATCTGACTACCTTGCAAAACTATTGTCAGCTCAGAATGACAGACACACTGACTGAGAGCAGAGAGCAATTTTTAGAAACAGAACAAAGACCTTCTCTTTCTTCTTTCCCTCCCTTCATTTCTCATTGGCTAAGGAGTCAGGAGCTTATACTCTTACACATTATCTAGGTCTTCATTGTCCCTGTCACATATGGCCATCTTTTTTTTTTTTTTTTTCAACAATACTGTACACGAGTTCATCATGTTTTACAACCTAATTATTTTAGAGATTATCAGAGCTTAATTATTAGGCTGTTAGGCAACTTTGGCTGTTAGTAACTTCCTACTTTAAGACTCCACTTTGGATAAACAGTTTCATCAAGTTAACAGAATTTGGATATGGTTTGCTAGTTTAGGGGCTCCCAGTGTTTTTTTTCCATCTAGATCTGGACCTAAGATGACTCAAGGCATTTTTATTTTGAAAATGAGCCAACAGATTTAATTTCTTACACATGCCCAGAGTTTCTGCAATGAGGTCTGAGATCCTGTATTTCTGATTAGTACTGCTGCAATAGAATACTGCAATTAAAGGATGGGTCTAGAACTAGCTGATCTTCACAGATCCAAGATGTGACCCTGTGTGTTCTCTTTTCCTGGCATCTCTCTACTGGAAATACCCTTGACCTTCATAAATACATCTCCTGGTTTTATATACTCCTGACACTGTATCTCACCTTGGAGAGGGTAGGGAACCTCTTATTTGGTCTGCCCAACAGGAAGAGCTGGTCTGTTTCTGCAGGGTGCAGAGTCATGTCTGTGCTCTCCAGCTTAGAGTTCTGAACCAGGAAATTTATCAAAGATGTCCCTATTCATCCATGCTGTACATCCAGGATGCAGACACATAAGCTGAAATAGATTAATAGAAGCAATACACGGAGATAGGAAGATTTCTCTGTGGATAAAACATTGCTGCACTGATATTACCACCTCATTTCAGGTTACAGGCACCCTCATAAATAGCAGGCAGATGAGGAATCCCACTTCTAATACTACCACTTAGAAAGTAGAAAAATAAATCCCTGAAACATGATGTTAAGCTACAGTAGCTATCAATGAACTCTGGGTTCAAGTGAGAGACTCCACCTCAATAATAAAGGTGGGAGCTATGAGGGAACATGTTCAACATCAACTTCTGGTTCTCTTCTGCACACATTTCCATGTACATATATGACCTCCCTTTCAATAAAATACAGTATACACACACACACACACACACACACACACACACACACACACACACCATTCACACCCATATCCAAGAATGAAGGAAAAAAAAAACCTGTATAAATCAAGAATATCTGAAAGCAATGAGATTATACAAATCAGCTAGAAAAAAATAGACCTAGTAAGAACTTAATATGCATCAAGAGAATAAAATAAAGAGAAGGTGTCAAGATTGACATATGGATGACTAGAACACCAACATACCTCCATGAGCAAATGATATAACAGATCATGTGCAGTATTTTATACTTTGTGTGTTCTTTCTTCCTGGCATTTCTCTACTGGAAATACCCTTGACCTTCATAACTACTTCTCCTGGAAGAAATTCAGAAGACTAGGGTCCTGGGCCATCCATATTAACTTGTAAAGACAAGAAACGCACCCCTTAATATTATAATAATAAAAAAAAAAACTAGTGTGTGCATGTGTGTGTGTGTGTGTGTGTGTGTGTGTGTCTTTGTGTATTGGGGGTGTGTAATACTATAGTGCACAGGAAATAAGGTTGTTCAGTCTGTCTCTTCTACTATCCTGTGGAGTTCAGATATTAAACCTCACTGTTAGGCTTGCTATACAAGCCTTTTCCTTGCTGGACCATCTTACCTACTCTCTTCTTTGATTTAGCATCCTTTCTTTTCTCTTTTCTTGTTTCATTTCTTTTTTTCTCTTCTCTTCTTTCTTTTCTTTTAATTGAAAATAGATTCTCCTTTTTTTGTTGTTTTGTTTTGTTTTGTTTTGTTTTGTTTTTTGAGACAAGTTTTCTCTGTATAGCCCTGGCTGTCCTGGAACTCACTTTGTAGACCAGGCTGGCCTCGAACTCAGATATTCACCTGCCTCTGCCTCCCAAGTGCTGGGATTAAAGGCATGTGCCACCACCGCCTGGCAGATTCTTTTTTAATACAATACAGACCATAGGTTTCCCTCCCTCCACTCCTCCCACCTCCCCATCACATCCTCTCTCCCCTGGATCCACACCCTCCCCCACCACCCCTGTGTCCCTTCATAAAATAGCAGATCTCCATGAAACAACAACTAAACAGGACAAAACAAAATATAATAAGAAAAAGCAAACAAACAAACAAACAACTCACAGTAAGTCTGTACAAAGCAACCAAACATGAGGGGAAAGTCCCAAGAGCAGGCAAATGAGTCAGACACACCAACTCCCACTGTTCAGTGTTCCAAGAAAGCACCAGTCTCACAGTCACAACATATATGCAGAGAAACTGGTTCAGACAGCAGCAGGCACTGAGTGTGCAGTTCATATGAGCTCTGCTTGGTTGATTCACTGGGTCACTTTCTCCTGGTATCCTCCATCCTCTCTGACTCCCGGAATCTTTCTGCCCCTTCTTATATAGGGTTACCCAAGCTTGAGAGCAGGAACCTGATGGAGATCTCCAAATTACTTATACTCTTTCTGCACAATGTCTGACTTGAGGGTATCTGGATCTACTCCCATCTGCTGCCAGAGGAAGCCTTTCTAATGATGACTAAGGAGAATGAATCTATGAAAATAGCAGAATATCATTAGGAATCATTTCACTGATTTGCGGTTTTGAGCAGTCGTGTTTGACATTACCCTGCATCTCTAGGCTATCTAGTCTCTGGTTAATGGCTCTCCAAGCAGTGTAGGGAATGGACTTCCTTTCATGGAGTGAACCTCAAGTTAAACCAGATATTGCTTGGCTACTCCCACAAGTTATACACCATGATTGCCTCAGAATATCTTTCAAGCAGGACATATTGTAGGTCATAAGCTTTGTGCCTGAGTTAGTGGCCATATTTTTTGTTATGTAGCCAGTAGAGAACGTTCCCACACAAAAGAAATTCGAGGAGCCTCGCGGCGCTCGCGCTCGGCTCCACAGCTCCCCGGCCACGGGACGCGGTCGCAGCCGGCGAGGGTGCAGCCCCCGGAGCGGCGGCGGCGGCGGCGGCGGGGGAAAAATGAAGAACGAAATTGCGGCTGTTGTCTTCTTTTTCACAAGGCTGGTTCGAAAGCACGACAAGTTGAAAAAAGAAGCGGTTGAGTGGTTTGCTGAGAAATTAACTCAGATACTGCAAGAGAAGTATAAAAATCACTGGTATCCAGAAAAACCATCTAAAGGACAGGCCTACAGATGCATTCGTGTCAATAAGTTTCAGAGAGTTGATCCCGATGTCCTGAAAGCCTGTGAGAACAGCTGCATCTTGTACAGCGACCTGGGCTTGCCAAAGGAGCTTACACTCTGGGTGGATCCGTGTGAGGTGTGCTGGCGGTATGGAGAGAAAAACAATGCATTCATTGTTGCCAGCTTTGAAAATGAGGATGAGAACAAGGATGAGATCTCCAAGAAAGTTAGCAGGGCTCTTGATAAGGTGACCTCTGATTATCACTCAGGGTCCTCTTCCTCAGATGAAGATACAAGCAAGGAAGTGGAAGTGAAACCCAGCTCGGTGGCTGCAACGCCAAGCCCTGTGTACCAGATTTCAGAACTGATATTCCCACCTCTTCCAATGTGGCACCCTTTGCCCAGGAAAAAGCCAGGAATGTCCCGTGGGGGTGGCCATCAGATTCACTACCCTCCTCCTGTTCCATTTGCTTATCCAAATCCAGGAAGGAAGAATAAACCATTCCGCCCAATTCCCGTGACATGGGTACCTCCTCCTGGAATGCATTGTGACCGGAATCACTGGATTAATCCTCACATGTTAGCACCTCACTAGCTCATTTGATTGTGTTGATGTCATGTTGCTAGAAAGGAAGACAGACCTTCCTATATACTAAGAGTTCATACTTGTAGTGAAGTTAGATGGGCAAAACCATCAGACTTATTTTTATAGAAAAGCTATTGAGAATAATCTTTCTTAAAGTATATATATATATATATATATATATATATATATATATATGCACTTTAGATATATTGATATAGTTTGAGAAACTATTAAAGTTAGTCAAGTGCCTGAGTTTCTAATATTGGACTTGAGTATTTATATATTGTGCATTGACTCTGTTGGATACAAAAACACTGTAGGAGTGGGCGATGTGTTCTAGCACCTTTGAGCGTTGACTTTATGGAGAGTATATAAGTTATTTATACAGAAGGACATCTATTTTATGTCATTATTTAGAAGAATTGTGTGAAATCATGTAGTTGCAAATAAAAAGTAGTTTGAGGCATGAAAAAAAAAAAAGAAATTCGAATATAAGGGTGAAGGCCTCATATAGGCACCAGCTTAATTTCCCTACCTTCAGTGAGCTGTGCTGATACATTGTTCAGCAATGAGACCTTGCTGTCAGTTTGAAGATAGCAACTCTTTGTCTCCTGGGTTGTTTAGAGATCCTTACAGAACCCTCTTGCCCACAACTCATCCAAATACATCCTAGTCCTGCCACTGGGATTCTAATGTGATTACAAGAGATGCAAGTTCAAACTCTGTATCTTTCATTAGTAGAAGTCTTCACTAGGAGCACTCTTAAAAATTTCGGGAAGTTTCCACTACACTATGTTTCCTAATTCCAGGTATCTCTCCCTGAATGCTCTCCCACTATCTCCCCCAACCTGATTCTTGCTGTTCCAATTCCCACCTTCCAGCAATCCATCTGAAACATCTAGTCCATTTCCCCTTCCCTGGAAGAGACACACTTTATCTAGCCTATCTGGGCCTATGTATGGTAGTTTGCTTATAATTTATGTAATAGCTAATATCTACAAATTTTTGGTCACTTGGACTTTTACAGTGTATGTTTTCTTCAAACTGTGCAAAGTTCTTTACAACTCACAAAATCCTTGAAGCACCCCACTATCTAATGAGGCAAAAACTTATCTTCAATGTCAAACAACTCATTACCTTGCACATGCTTTTAGACAGGTGCATGATCTTCTGAGTCTTGATTTTTATCAGTTTTTCAAAGGAAAAAAGTCTAGATAATACATAACTGTCAAGACCATTAAATAAAGCAAATATATGCTAGCAATTACCCAAGAATAGTTTGTTTAACCCAGGGAACACACAAAATCTCCACTAGCCATTGAAAATTGTGAGAGAATGTGGAACGCATATTTATTTGATTGTGAGCTGCCTGTACTGGGCTCTCCTGAAAGGCAGGCTGGGGCTGAAAGAGATTAGATGGCTAGAAAAGAATGAGGTCAAGACAAAGTTCTCTGATCAAGGCTCCAGAAGTTTACTGAGAGTCTGTGCTTATAAAGAGGGTAGGCCCATCCCCCGCTAGTCCATTCTTGGTGCCTGGAGCCAGCCTGTAAACTATGTGCAGAATGTGTCTCCTGTTCAGGATGTGTCTCTGGAATGTCTCAAGGGTATCTCAGCAGGCAGCAGGATTTTGGAGAAGTGCAGTGGCAGTTGACATAACAATAGAGCCTTCTAAGTCAGAAGGCTACACTGCAGGTGATCTCATATTCAGTGGCAGCAAAGTAGGAGTCAGCCTGCTTCAAAGCTGAGGGAAGCTACAGTTGCTAGTTATTTTGGTGTCCTTAATAAGTAATAATCCTGGTAGTGATAAGTTAGTTCAGTGGGTTAAAGTATTTGCTATGTAATCAAGATGACTTGAGTTTGAAGCCATGTAAAAAGTGAAAGGTAGGGGGCATACACCTGTGATGCTAGCAAGCCTACAGAAAAGTTGGAACCAGAGAGCATAATTAACTGTAAGCTCATGAGCCAGCTTGCTTGTAGTATATACTAGGAGGTAGAAACAATAAAAAAAAGAAGGTGCCTACATAAAATAGAAGATGGAAAGGACTGAATCCTGAAAGTTGTTTTCTGATCTTGTGCAAACCAAAGCACCTGCATACCAGTAAGTATCACACATGGTACCACGCATATGCACGTGCGCACATGCACACACACACACACACACACACACACACACACACACATACACACACACAGTTTATAATCCATAAAATACAACATTAACTGTTAAAAATAAGAGCTCATTTCTAACCTGGATGCCTCATATGATATAGCATATATTTTATTTCATTATCTAATAGGTTTATAGAAAATCTGGCCAGATATTTATGCAATCAGTAAAGGTGTCAATGTCCACAACAGAACTCTGTCTGAAAATTAAATTCCAAATAAGACAATCATTACAGAGGCATAATAACATCCAATGATGAAAATCTAATGTATGTTGTACTTCTTTCTTTTTTAATGACAACAGTAAAAATTATGAGTTGCTATTGCTGTTTTAAATTTGCTTCTCTAAGTCATGTTGAGGATGCTAAGCATCTCTTCAGTTTCTAGAGAAGAGATTAAGAATTCCGTGGGAATACTTAATCCTTCTTCAAAACTTCTCCTGAGGTTCTGCTTCTCCATCTGTGAAACAGTTGTGACAATTCATGTGTTACTTAATTAATATTGCAAATATCCAGAGCATTTGGCTGAATTCTCTCAGGTGAGCAAAATGTTTCTGTTGATAAGTGTTAGTGGTGTTTGGAGAAAAGCTTGCATCATCCTACCAGGGTGAGTCCATGCTCAGTGAAAGAAAGATCTCATTGCCATGAGAGTCAACAAGTATAAATGATATAGCAGCCTCCACAGGTAACATGGCAAACAGGAAAACATGAACAGCAGTTCTTACCTTCCTAACATTGTGACCCTTTAATACAGTTCCTCATGTTGTGGAAATTATTTTTTTGTTGTTGTTACTTCATAATTGTAATTTTGCTATTGTTACAAATCATAATGTAAATATCTTACATACATGTTGTCTGATATAAGACCCAGACAAGAAAGGGTCATTCAGTCTCTAAAGGGGTCACAACCCAGAGGCAAAGAACCACTGCTCTAGAGAGAAGTAGCTATTTCAATATCAATGGACAGCTAGCACCCAAAGTTGGGGCTGTTAATGTAGCAGGTCATCAAATAATCATATCATGATGATCCAGAGTTATTACATTGGATCAGTACTTGTTGTATGACTTTCTCTAGGAAGGTACAATATATATACTCAGCACAGACAAGGCATTGACAGCAGTCCAAAAATAGATGTACTGAAGCCCAATTTGAAAGACTCAGGAGTTTATCAGGATTACTTGTGAATCTTTGGTGAAGAATTATTTACAGGAGCAAGGAGGACTCGTCACCATTTGCTTTTGCATCACCAAAGTTCTATCCTAACATAGGTGGCAAATCACCATATCTATATGCCTGGAGTTCACTGCACAACTCGTAGGAATCTGGATAGATCAGAAAATCATCTCTCCCCAGCAGTCACTATTGCTTATACAACCTTGGAGAAGGGCTTTATGAATCTTATACATTTTAGGAACTCCCTGAGCCTTATGAGTTGTTTACTTCTTTGGTCTTAGTGATACTTCTTCCAGGATGAAGAATAGTATCTCATGTCTTATTTCACAAATAATCTTCAGAGTCCAGCCGATATATTCTTCAACTTTCTTTCTTTGCAATCCCTTTACTCATGCATGTCCCCTGAGCCATGGAGTTTGGAAAGAAGGTTGATACAGATATTCCATTTACAACTGAATACTCACCCATAGTCTCAGAACTTTGAAAAAGTCATCAAAGCTTCCCCACTCCAAATTCCCGAGTAACTTGTTCACACAAATCTCTAAACCATCTTCATCTCTCACTCAAAATCTTTTCAACTGGAAAACTCCTCTGGATTAATAATGAGGTGAGATGATACTGAATATGTATTCAGGTGTCAGTGCTTATAATTTGCAGGCCAGCCTTTTGTAGGCCTCATCAAGTCATCAATAGGAATGTAACTTGTGAAAGTTCAGAATTCATCCTCCATGCACCTTCTAACAAGCAGCAGAACAAGAGTGAAACATTTATACATGTTCCTCCTTTACCTGAAGCTCAAACTTCTCATCACTCTGACCTGTTTCCTTGGAGCACATGCATGTATGTGACTTTTCATCTAATCAATAAGGCATCTAGACTTTCCAGAAAGGTCAAGAAGTGAAATTTACATCATCACAGCTATGATAGTAATCAAGGGGAGATCATGAAACTACTGGAGAAAGAAAAGTTCTAGAATGTAGAACTTGACAGAGGAATTTAAAGCTTCAGAAGATCCTGGTGGCCTATGATCCTCCAATATAAGGTCATGAAAGGAAATGGGAAGTACAAGAAAATAGCAACAACATGTTTGCATCAAACATTTAGATTTTAATCAAGTACATCACTGTGTAATTCTGCAAAGAAGCAACTCTTATGGTTTCTTTGAACTACGTAAGAACTCAGCTTTCTCCTAGTACTACTCTTGGCTTCCTAAAGAGAAAATCATACTTGTTCATCTTTATTTTCTCATAGCAAACACAGAACATGGCCTGACCAATGTCAGACTGTACTAAAATATGTAATGTCCAAGTTTTGATTATAGGATTGTGGTAAGAAAATAGACACAGGGGACAGCAGCATCAATATTATCGCATGAATAGAGACATTTGGCAAAGGAGGAATAGAGTACCTTCCTTGCCATCATACAGGTCGATTTGTGTGAGAAAACCTCATGCCAGACAAAGAAACAAGAGGCAAGTGTTGTAGAGTTATCCTATAAAGAGGCATGTGGCCCCTGATCTAGGCCTAGTGAATACACTTTCCCCTCTATTCATCATGCTTGTTCACTCTCATCCTCAGGAGTGCATCTTCTCTCTCAATAAACTGTTCCTACATACAACTATTTGTTTCTCTGCAATCCTTTGTCCTGAGACACATAATCTTGGAATCGGGAGTCCTCAGAACTCAGAGTGCCACCTTTAACAGGGTGATGTGGGAGAGGTTTTACCCAGTGTTGGGCAGTGACACTCTAATGGAGTGATGTTTTCCATGCTGTGGGAATGTAAAGGTTAAACACTGCACTTCCCCAAGGAGGTAGGAACCATGATCCTGTAATAAACATAGATTATCAGTTACTCCTTAGGTGTCACCCTTTGCACTGTGTTTTTTCAGCCTGTAGAAAGTAAGCATGCTGAAAATTAGAGTTCTTGCAGTCCATCACCAGATCTTATCACTGAGCTTCTTGTGTTCTTTTGTCTTTCTCCCTCTATTCCTATGACACTGGGTCCATCTCTCCCCAAGTGCTTCGTTCAGTATCAGCATACAGATGTGTTTTACTTTGTTTATCTAGGCTCTCCTTTCCTTTTTGGACTGTTCAGTCTCCTTACAGATAGATTCATATTGCATTCCCCTTTCCAAGCACTGATGGATGCTATGCAGTTGTTCTGTGTATTGCTGAGCAGTAAAGTTTCAACTGTTGTCACAGTGGCAGAGTGACAGTAATCAGAAGAGAACAGGAATCCACACTATGAATAGCTGCACAGGTAGATCATTTCCATAGCCCCAGTGAAAGCTGGTGGAAACAAGACTCTGTAGGAAGCTGGGTTCAGCCCAGCACACACTGGGCAGGAAACCTAGACATCAGAATCAAACAGCATCATTTGGGTGAATCCAGCACAGCATTAGTTCATGGTCCCCAGACCCTTCTAGTTAACCCACTCAAAACTGGTGATCTATGTCTTTTTTCATTTTGTTTTGTTTTGTTTTTTGTTTATTTGCTTGTTTGAGACAGGGTTTCTCTGTATAGCCCTGGCTATCTTGGATCTCACTCACTCTGTAGACCAGGCTAGCCTCAATTTCAGAAATTCACCTGCCTTGGCCTCCCAAGTGCTGGTATTAAAGGCATGCACCACCATTCCTGGCTTTATTTCATATTGTCTTAAACAAACAGTATGTCTGGTAAGGTGGTACATATTTTATTGTTTATTAAGTTACTGGTGTTAATACATTTAATTATTAGATTATCCATATATTTACTTCTTTTTATTCATTCTCTGATGATTTTACACATGTATACAATATAATATGATCATAACTGCCTCCCCCCATGTCTTGTCTTCCAATATGTCTGCACTCTTTCACCATTTTATTTATGCTTTTGTGTGTGTGTGTGTGCGCACAGGCCACATGAGTGTTGCATATATATTGAGGTGGATATCAAAGGTATTCCTCAGTTTCTGACCAATTTATTTAAGATTTTATTTATTTTGCTTTTAACCATAAGTATAGATTGGGGGTGTGAGTGTGTACACACGTGAGTGCAAGTGCCTGTAGGGTCCTGAAGGCATTGAGTGACCAGAATCAGGAGTTATGCTCTGCAGTGAACCACCCATGCCAGTGCTGGGAACTAAAAGAGTAGTCCTCACTCTTAACCACTAGGCCTTCTCTCTAGTCATATAAAGACCTTTGAGGACAGGTCTCTCTCACTGCACCTGAACCTTGCCTTTTCATCTAGACTTGCTAGCCAGCTAGTTCCCTGGGTCTTCCTATTTTTGTCTCCATAGTTCTAGGCTTACTGGTACTTCTGGTTGTTTAAAAGAAATGCTAGAGTCTAAGCTCAGCTGGTGCTCATTGGTGCACAGAGAACAAGTTACGTTCCCAGCTGTGAAGATTTTTTCCCCTAAAGAATATGTTTTATGGGTTTCTAATGTATTTATCTTATATATGAATATAAGTCTTGGAGAGATAAAGTTGCAAGCTATAGCTCTGATGTTCTCTCTAGCCACCACTTTAATTACTCAGGACAGAGCAATATGACCAAGAGCTCCATAGGCTCAGCTTGAAGTTCAGTGAGTACAGTATGCATAGATGTAGTGATAGTATTGAGTGGGAAAGTTTTGAAAAACACAGGAGATTTTAAAAGCCTCCCTGCATCTGGCCAGTTGCTTTTTACAATCTGGAGTCTTCAAGGACATTGTTGTTAACTGTATATATAAAGAATAAATTATAGAGTTTTATTTTTAAGGTAATTACAGAAAATCATGATTGTTCTTCCTTTCAAAAATTATTTATTAAGAATAGTTCTATATTATTGAACAAGAAAAATAATTAAGTTGTCATTATGAATACTCAATCTAAGAATTTTTTTAATTGCTAGTAAATCCTGACAAATTGAGGTTTTTTTGGCTTCTGGATTTCAAAAGAGAATAATTGTATCTTGTCCACACAGCCCTTCACCTCTGCTTCACCCTGCTAAGGTGCTGTATGATTAATCCTTTCCAAGTTGTCATTAAGTAGTCTTACATTTTTTGTATTATAGAAGTAATAACATTTTACAGTACAATTTTTTGTAATAAAAGTAGAGAAAGAATATAAAAGTCACCGATAATAATTCTTCCAAGGAGCTATGGAGATCACTCATTGGTAAAGTGCTTACTGTACAAGCATGGCAGTATTAATTCTTCACACATTTACAAAGCTTGGTTCAGTGACACACTTTTGTAATCTCAACCTTGGGGTAGAATGAGAGCCCTGGAGCTCGCTGTTTTCTTAATTGTTGACAACCATTCTCAGTGAAAAATGAGAGTTGGAGAGCCAAGTCAACTGGGAGAGACAGTACGTTCCATGCACAAGGCCTTGAGTTCTCCTCATTACTACATAAAACCAGGCACGTGGTACACTCTTTTAAATCCTAGCACTTAAATAATAGAGACAGAAAGATGAGATATTCAAAGTCATCCTCGTAATATTGTGAATTCAAGAACAACCTGGGCATGCTGGGCGTGGTGGCACACGCCTTTAATCCCAGCACTCAGGAGGCAGAGGCAGGCGGATCTGGTCTACAAAGTGAGTTCCAGGACAGCCAGGGCTAAACAGAGAAACCCTGTCTCGAAAAACCAAAACCAAAACCAAAACCAAAACCAAAACCAAAACCACAACAACAACCTGGGCTAGGCTATATGAGTCTAGGATGTTAATGAGGCAGACACCCAGGGTCAGTCTCTAACAACCACATGCAGCATGTGTAAACTTGCACATGTGCATGAATGCTTACACACACACACACACACACACACACACACACACACACACACTATCAAATAATTTTCTCCACTGGATGTTTTGATAGAATCTTGTTAGTTTGTGTATATCCATATGCCTCAAAACTGTGTTTAGATCAAGACTTCTTGACTTTCACTATTTGGCTTCCATACCAAAAGAACTCGAGGACAATATGCTAAGTGAAATTTAGTTGGCATATAATGCCAAATGCTACATGATATTATCCATGGAATTTGACCAAGCTGATCTCAAGAAAACTAAGAGTAAAGAACTGGGATTTAAAGGCTGGAGTAGGGAGAAAGGAATAGTAAAGAACAAAACACAAGCAAGTTGAAGTTGAATTAAATAAAGTTCTGGTATCTATTATGGTAATAGTGGGAAGGAAGAATCATACTTATACTTTGCAATTTTCATGTTATCTTTCCTTTGGGTGAACAAATGTCTATTCACCCCAAATAGTACATAGAAGATAGACCAAAGTAAGGACCAAAGCCCAGTTTGGCAAACAAAAAGTTTATTAATCTTACAGAGTATTGATAAGGGGTTAACTAAAAGGATATCAGTGGTAATGGTATAACAGCTTCTCTGCAAAGATCCTTCCTGTTGTGGATCAGATCCCAACATCATGGAAGGTGTGAAGTGTTCCCCTTCTGTAACCTCAAATCCCTATGTGCTAGAATCTCACAAGATCAATACCAGCTGGAGAAGGCAGAAAGGAACAAGGGCTTGACTTCTAGGTCTTGTGATCCTCCCCTCACCACCTCCTGTTATGAAGCAGGATCAATAGCTCCATCCATATTATCATAAACCTAGCTACCTGTGCTAATCTCTACTCTAACATAATGGGTAAGTAGGTTATGTGCAGGGAAAACAGGCCATACTGCTCAGCAAATTAGCATGTTTCCAAAACTAGAAGGAAGTTGCTGTAGGCAACTCTATCAGGCTTTTAATAATAATTAATAATAATAATGAATATATTTTATAATTCTAAGTTGACATTAAACAATGTATGTACATATTGACAGATTCCATGTTATTTTATACATTTGCTTAAGATTTATTTCTGAGCTGGGCAGTGGTGGCACATGCCTTTAATCCCAGTACTTGGGAGGCAGAGGCAGGTGGATTTCTGAGTTTGAGGCCAGCCTGGTCTACAGAGTTAGTTCCAGGACAGCCAGAGCTACACAGAGAAACCCTGTCTCATAAAACCAAAAAAGATAGAAAGAAAAAGAAAAAGGAAAAGAAAAAGAAAAAGAAAGATTTGTGTCTGAACTAAAGTACTATCACAGGTAAGAATAAATGCTCAAACATAACAATAGTGACTGAATGTTTCACATAAAGTCTTAAAATATTACATTAACAGACCAGAAGGATTTGAAAGCTGGAGTAGGGAGAAAGGAGAGGTAAAGAACAAAACACAACCAAGTTGAAGTTGAATTAAATAAAGTCCTGGTTTCTATCTATGGTAATAATGTGAAGGAAAATCACAATTATACTTTGCAATTATCATGTTACCTTTCCCTGGGAAGATGTGAACAAATGTCTATTCACCTCTATATCACTTCATTCAAATCATTACCATATCAGCTATTTTTTCCCACTAAACACCAAAGAATGAATATTCAGAATTATCAGGACTGGATTCTAGAAAAGAGCAAATTAATCATAAAGAGTTGTCATAATAAAGGATATCTCTTTTTCAACCCCAGCCTAGAGCTTAGAATAAAGAGATGAAATGATCAAATGTCAGAATCAAATTAGCAAGAAGGGTAAGTCATGAGAGCTTATTGTAAACTAGACACTGGTCCGAGAGAAGCATGATGCAGGTGCCTGTGGCATTGCAATCCTGTCTCCTTAAGCACAGGCTGGCACAACACTGTTAGATCATGAGCCTGCCCTTTTATGTCAGATCATATAGCCCAATCAGGCCACTGTTCCCTGCAACTCTCACTGGGGCAGAATTTAAGAACGCTAAACCACCCCTAAAAGTTAGTAAAATATCAGATATTTTATGTATTCCAAGGATAGGACCAAGACTCTTTAGAGGTATTCCCAGGAGCTCTACGTGCTGCTCCCTGAGGAGGCTCCTCTTGCCTGTGTCAGAATCCCTTGCATAGCAGATACTTCTAAGTCTCCATCATTTCTAGATCTCCAGATATTGTATTGTGATGATCCAAGAATCCCAGAAAGAAGAAACCCAGACCTGATATGTACAAAGACAAAGAACATTCATTCTGAAGAAAAAAAAAAAGAAAGCCAGCATGTGGGGATCAACTATTCAAAACGATGACCACAAGGGAAGTTCACAAGCCCCTTTTAAAGCCAGTTAGGGTTTTTCCAGTTGTGGTTGGATCACTTTCACCAGGATTGGTTGAGCTTTTGGAATATTTGTACACTTCTGATTAGTTCATAACTCAAGGGAGGGAGGGAGGGTTACCTTATAAGGCCTTTTTCATATCTGTTGTAAACTCCTGGTGAGATGTCAGGGAAGTTGCTGATTGGCTGCCCCTTTGATGTGCGTGTGGGTTTTTGTTTGTTTGTTTGTTTGTTTGTTTCTTTTGTTTTTTTCTGAGAAGCCTCGGCTACCCTCCTGGAGAATTGAATCTTAAGGCCTAACATGGCTGCCTGTTCTACTATGTAGTGAGTTATTTCCTCTCATTAAATTTGTCTAATGCTATCCCTGTCATCTGAAGGCCCAATCACTGCCTTGAACCTCGTGTACTTAATACAACTCATTCGAGGTGGTTATGTAGCAGCTCCCTTCCTGGATATGCTGCAGTTCTGGTTTTGTGTGGTTCAGCAATCACTAACAGGTGTTTCTACTTCAGTCTGGTGTGTATGCTTAGCCTACCAATGAATGATTCATTGGATTCTATGTAGGTTGGTTCTATTCCATGTGCCTCTTTGTAAGAGAGATCTTACAGACTTCCGGAACATTCCTGTGGACTGAGCAGCATCAAAGACGAGAAGCAAAAATAGCTGCCATGAGGAAGCACATTGATGTTCTCTCTCTCTCTTCTCTCTGCTCTCAGGATCGGATGTTGCTGACTTTGATGGCCGGAGCTCACTTTTGTACAGGTTCAATCAGAAGACAATGAGTACCCTCAAAGACGTGATCTCCCTGAAGTTCAAGAGCATGCAAGGAGATGGGGTTCTGTTCCATGGAGAAGGACAACGTGGAGACCACATCACCCTGGAACTCCAGAAGGGCAGGCTAGCTCTCTACCTGAACCTGGGTAAGGTCATTTCTATGTATATGTTGTGTATGACTGTTGAGGATAGAGGTGAAGCTGGGGTATCCCAGGCTAGCTTTCTACCTTAACCTGGGTAAGGTCATTTCTATGTATATGTTGTGTATATGACTGTTGAGGATAGAGGTGAAGCAGGGGTATCCTCCTCTATCACCACTCCCCTTTCTGTGGCAGTCTTTCACTAAATTTGTAGCTTACTGATTAGCCCTGGACAACTGACAAACTACAAGGATCTTCCTGTCCCTATTTCCCCTTCTGACACCCACCCCATGCTGGAGTTTTGCAGCATGAGCTGATGCAGCTGGGTTTTTATCTGAGTTCTAGAGGTTGACACCGAATCCTCATGCTTGTGCTGCCTTGTCCCTCATTGGATATCTGCTCTTGATAAAAGGAAATGTTGATCTGATGTAGGATAATCTTCACATTTAGGTTTAGAAAACCCTGCAGATGTTAGCAGTAAAAGCAGAGGGATAGCCGGGCGTGGTGGCACACGCCTTTAATCCCAGCACTAGGGAGGGACGAGGCAGGCAGATTTCTGAGATTGTGGCCAGCCTGGTCTACAGAGTGAGTTCCAGGACAGACAGGGCTATACAGAGAAACCCTGTCTCGAAAAACAAACAAACAAGCAAACAAACAAATGCACAGGGATAAAGTTTTTAAGTAATTTTAGATAACCTAACCTTGAATTATTTATGGTTACACTTGGTTTCCTTCTTTCTAATATTTTTATACATAATTTCAGTGTAGATGGGAGATGTCTCTGAAATGACAGATTTAGAGATTAACAAAGAGAGGAAAACACTTCTAAACACCATGGCCTCTTTATCTGTGTGAGTGTGTGTGTGTGTGTGTGTGTGTGTGTGTGTGTGTATGTGTGTTTTGTAAGAACACTAGCATACATAGATGTGAATATATATATATATATATATATATATATATATATGTGTGTGTGTGTGTGTGTGTATATATATATATATATATATATATATATATATATATATATATATACACACATGTGTAGAGAACTGAGCAAGACACTAGTATCTTGCTATCTCTGTGGATAATATTGCCTTGAGACACAAAGTCTCTTACTGACCCAAAAACTTATATTTGGGTCTAAGGCTGGGTTGTTAGCAAGCCCTTAAGATCCACCTACTTCTGTCACTGAGTGCTGAGATTATAGGCACTCATGGCCATGCACATTTATTACTATCATTGTTACTGATGTGTTTATAAAAAGATAAAGAGAGAGGGGATATGTTTTGGTGGCTGTATGGCGAGATATGAAGGAAGGGTGTGCCTCGGCAGTCTCATGCTGAGGCATCCCTTCCACATGAGGCACCATCAACACGAAGGCATAGCATAGAATGGTATAGAATAGACTTTATTCAGGGCATGGGGAGGGGAGTTAAGAGGGTAGTAGAGGCAGAGAAAGGCAGAGAGAGGGGGGGGAGAAGGAGGAGGAAGATGAACAGGAAGAGGAGGGAGAGAGGAGGAAGAGGAGAGAAGTAGAGGCTGGCTATGAGCATGTGTGTGGGGGTAAGGGATGAGAGGACAGAGCAGGAACAGGAGGGTAAGAGCAAGAGCAAAAGAGAGCAGAGGAGGCAAGCAGCATCTTTTATAGTGAGTCAGGCATACCTGGTTATTGCCAGGTAACTGTGGTGTGGAGCTTAGATAAAATGCTAACAATTACCATTATTAATTATTATTATTCTAATCAATGAGTGCTAGGAATTCAAATGCAGAACTGTAAGTGTTCATACTCAGTGATTTTTGTACAAAGACATTATAACATACACGGGGCATCTCTCACATATCAGATGGAGTCACAGGAGCACTATCTAAGTGATCTATTTCCTTTGTCTTTATCAAAGTAAAACAGCAATTTCAAATATCTCACATACAAGTTGATACTTCTTTTCTTTTCTTTTTTTTTTTTTGGCAGAGATAACAGTCTGTGATACAAGACAATCTGTCTATGTATAAGAAGCTAGAACATCGCTTTTTTGTATCTTTTAATCTATATACTTAAAATTTTTAGAACTAACACTAAAGTAACTTTCAAAAAATTAACATGCACCTATTATACAGAGCTTCTCGTAAGAGTCTACTAAGTGCAAAACAACATGAAACAAAAACCAACCAACCACACAAACAAAAAGAGCTACACGTCAGGAAAAAACACTTAATTGTTTTGTTCTTTTTTCTTTTTTTTTTTCTTTTTTTCCTTTTTTATCTAATATTTTTTTTATTTACCTTTCAATGTTAACCCCTTTCCTGGTTTCCCCTCTGAAAAGCACCCTCCCTCTATCCCTCTTAGTGAGAGGTACTATGCACATAAAGTTAATGCAAAATTAAGTCCCTGGCCTTTCCTTTGTTAGGATGGCTTGCCCCAGGAAGGGTGAGTCTGGGAGCTCAATAACAGCTGGCTTAGTAAAGAGAATCTTCCTGCCTCTCTTTAGTAGGATGCTTTGGAACTCTGGGTGGACTATTCCCTGGTTTTGCCTCACTGCCAGTAGGTCTACATTCATTGTACCATATCTTCCCTTTGAAGACAGGAAAAGCAACGCCGGCCCAGAAATTCCTTAGAGCTGAGTTCCTTAGAGCACAGAGTAAACCAAATGAGCTCTTCTCTTGAAAAAACCAAACAGAGAAGATATGTGTAGGAGAAAAAAAGAAATGGCCTTTTGTATTTTAAAACTAATGACATTCATTGATTTATTTGTATTGTTGTGGTGTGCTATGGCACAAGTGTTATGGCCTAAAGGTCAGAGGACAGTTTGCAGGAGTTGGGTCTCACTTGTTTGGTATGGTTCCCTAGGATCCAACTGAAGTCATCAGACTCAATGGCACATGCCTTCAATCCACTGAACGATCTTTCTGGGCCCCAGAGTGGCTGCTTTGTGTGAGACTCCTTTCCTAGTTCCCCTTTATATGTATTAATATAAAGGAGAGGAAGCACATTATCCTCGTTATTTATTATATAGTAGGCAAGGAGAAGTAGAGTTTAATACAGGGTATAAGCTACTCAGGGACATCAGAGCAAGCTATATTTTAGTCATCAGGAACAAAATGTGAGAATCTCCACTGTACAGCTTAGCTCCCAACAGCACACCGTGTAGGTCTTGATTCTGGTACTTCTTCAGTGGCAGTTCCACGTATCTGCTTAGTCTTCCCACTAAAAATAAGGAAAAGAAGTAGGAAGAATATAAACACTTCCAAGTTTACTTCATAAAATCGATGCCTCACACATAAGGTGAATATAAACTGTGTGCTGGGGAGATGACTCTGTTTTTAATTTTCCTGTAATACAACCCTAATGACCTACATTTAATCCCTAGACAGCCCTACTCCCCACAAGCCAGCTGAGGTACTTGCTCTTAATCTTAATACTGTGCAAGAGACATAAGGGTCCCTGAGTCTTGATGGCCTTCCTGCCTAGCCTATTTGGTAAGCTCTAAGTCAGTAGGAATCCTTGTTTCAAACAAAAAAAATCCAAAACAAGGTGGAGAATAATTAAAGAACAGGACTATAGATTAACTTACACACACACACACACACACACACACACACACACAAACATACATGGATATGCACACAGAATAACAATAAGGAAGATGGCTAAACTGGAGGCACAACAAATTTCTCTTCAAGTGGCAGCTTGTATTATCTAGTTATGTGTGCTATGAATTTGGGGCATAACTGGTTCTGTGGTGAAATTTGCCTTTCCAAGTGTAGAACACAGATTTTTTTTTTTTTTTAAGAATTGTTAACTGAGCATGAGAGGTTACTCTTTAGTTCATGGGCTTTATGCCAATATTCACAGGATTCCTTTCAATACCCATGGCAATCTGCCCTCTGTAGAATTACAAAGGTAATAACCACACAGGCACTTGAAGAATTAAAGGGCAAAAGAGTTGTGTAGCTGGTGAACTGTGGTTAAGTACTGAGCAAGTCATCAACAAATCATGGAAGTTACTCATCCTCACAACAGTTCAGAGTTTTTTAACTGAACTGGAATGTTGAGTGATCCCAGCACAAAAAGATGCAAAACAATGAGAATCTTGCCATAGAATATTAGCAGAGCTGGGTGTCCTTTGGGGTCCAGGTTCAGAGCTCAGATGCTAAAGCTATATATATACTCTATGACAACTTATCAACATAATGACAACTTTTTTCAACTCTGAAGAAAACTGTGACCATATATTTTATAGCACCTTTGAGTTTTAGACATTTTATTAAGTCACCTAACATGTATACATAGAATAATTATCAAGTCTTCCAAAACACATTTTCTATTTTTCAAGGGTCTACATTCAAGGACTTTAATATATACGCATATGTATATTTCATTTATGGCATATGACAATCCTAGGCAAATTTTCCTTTTTGTTTTGTTTTACTGGGAAACAGAGGCTCGTGCATTCCAGGCTGGCTTTAACCTTGCTATATAGCTCAGAAAGACATGGAAGTTCAAGTCCTCCTGCCTCTGTAAGATTCTGGTAAGACTTAACTTACTAAAGACACTTCCCTCCAGTGAACAATGCAGAGCAGGGAATCAATGCAAAAGCAAGAAGAATTTTATTGTTACAGCATGCTGGGGTCGCCCTGCACATGAAAGAGAGAGAGAGAACGACCCTGCAAAGTACATTGGGCAAGTTTTTGTAAAGTTTTCAGAGCAGCATTCATTAGGCACAATGTGACTGGCAGAATAGTGTGACTTTTAAACTGTTTGGTCTTTAGGGAATGAGGTGGCATGGACTTCCCTTGTCTGTAGGTGGCCAATGGTCACAAAGTGTGTCTTTGTGCTCTAGGCCTTCACCCACAGGTGGCTGATGGTCTGTCCCCACTCCCTATGGTCTCAGGAATGTAATTAACTCCTCCCTTACAGAGGGGAGGGGTGCCTATGTTCTCTATGACCTTTCTCTTCCAAGAGGGGAGGGGTCTGGTGGAATTTTCCAAAGTTCCTGAGCTGACCTTTTCACCTCCACCTCTGGACCTCTGAGATTACAAGTACCACATACACAATTTATACAGTACTGGGCATAAAACCCAGGATCTCATGGATATTATGAAAGTGCTCTAACAATTGAGCCACACCTCCAATATATGTTATTTCTAATCACATTCCAGAATGACTGCTATTTATGTAAGACCTCAGAACTGCACACCTACAGAACATGGATCTGAATATTCTTTGAATTTTACCTAGTGTCCTGACACTATAAGTCCTATCAAACGATATGCCCTCATCAAACAGTAAAGTACCAACTCTCAGGTGGCCAACATCCATGTGTTAAGCTATGAGGGTGCTTGTTCAAGTTGGTCTTAAGTTTTTTAGAACTGATTGTGAAGAAAGAATACTGCTATTTAAGACAATGTATACAAGTATGAAATGTTCTTCATAAATTCTGTAGTTTATGAAATAACCATATGTCAAACTAAGTATTCATTACTTATTGCTGTGCCAAAATACCTGACCAAAGCATCTTAAGGAAGGGAGGACTTATTACACCTCCCATATCAAGGGTACAGTCCTTCATGGTAGACATGGTCAAGGGTGTTTATGGCCATTGGTTACATGGCATCTGCAGTCAGGAAGCAGGGAGAGAGCTGAAATGCGCAGCTCACTTTCTCTTCCGTACACACTCCTGGTCAGCAACCTATGTATTCTTGTTTCCCACATTGAAGTTGGGTCTTCCTATATCAACCTTGTCTAGAAACTCTCTCCCAGACATGTCCAAGCATTTGACTCCTAGGTGATTCAAGATCCTGCAAAGCTGGCAGCAAAAAGTAATTGTTCATCTCCCTGCAACTGAGCAGTAAGCCGAGAAGTTCTGGTCTAAAAGTTGTCCTCGTGAGTCCCTGCTTCTAAGATGTCCCTACTTATCTTCAAGCTCTGTAATATTTATTAATTAAAATATAGCACCTGCTCATCACCTAAATCACATCTCATAAACTCACTATGAGAACACCTTTACATGGTAGGAAAGTCAGAGAAGCTGGACACCAGTATGAAGCAAGGATAGAGCCACCCATGCTGGATTTCCAAAGACAAAGACTTGTATTTAGTTGCTTAGGGATACCTAGTGAGTTGGTCTGTTATTTTTGAAAAGGCAGCTGGTGCAGGGGTGGGATCAAGCCAGCTGGAATCACTTTTCTTGATTTTAGTGTTCTCACTTGGGTCCTTAGGAGACCACTTGTGAGTTCTGCATGTAATAAAAACCTGCTACAGAGCCCTGTCTTGCCGATCCTGGAAAACCTATAGAGCTGTGATTTGCTTTGGTATGCTATATAATACCCGGCCTTTGAATTTCATCATTTTCTTTCACTACAGATCTCTGTTCCACAATCCATCCAGCTGAGCCCTTCAAATCCTATTCTGAATCACTACTCACAAGAATCAAACTGGCAGGGTTGTATCCAAGTAGTAAGAACACAGAGGGGGGGTGTATCATCCTTTTTCCAGCAGGAAATGTGGAAAGAATATTAGCTTTGGAGTTAGGTGGAGCTGAGTGATAGCTGATTCTTCATGTTTTTGTGTAAGTTACACAGCTTCTATGCAAACAACCTTTGTTTCTGAGTTGTGATCAGGAATGATTGAAACAATGTATGGTAGGGTTTAGAGAGATATAGCCTAGTGGTTAAGAATATTTCCTTTTCTTGGAGAGGACTGGAGTTAGCCTGGGATCCATGTCAAAGCTCTCACAGCTCCTTACAATTCTAGCTCCAGGAGATCCAGCACCAGCTTCTGGCCTTCATGGAATCACACATGTCCACATAAAATAAAATAAAATAAAAATCTTATAAAAGACAAAAGCAATATAAGGAGTATTACCATTACCTACTTAAGAAAATTGATAAGGATGAAAACATGATTCTTTGGAAAAGGGCTACTCAGAATAAAGGTCTGAGTGCCTGCCTGTTCACCTTTGGAATCCACAAAGAAAGGCTCTATTTGATAGCAAAATTTATAAACCCAGGTCTGGGGAGGTAGAAACAGGTAGAATCCTGGATTCTCTGGCCAGCCAGTCCATGCTATCCTCCCCAGGATAAGGGGAAGGAGTGAGAGTAAACCTGAAAATAAAAGTGTAAACATTAGTTCTGGAGTGATGACTTCTTGGTTAAGAGTGCAGAGGGAGGACATCCAGTTCTCTGTACCCACTTGGAAAAGTTCACAACAGCCTATAACTCTGCCTTCAGAAGATTAGGGGAGTTGTTGTAGCTTCCTCTGGCTCCTGCACTCAGATGCACACATACTCACATATACAAACACACACACACACACACACACACACACACACACACACATACACAAATACACCTACACACAAACACACACACACAAATATTAAACATAAATTCATGCTGATGTAGATTTGTCTCAGCAGTTAAAAGCACCTTTACAGAGGAACTGAGTTCAATTCCCAGGAAGCTCATGGCAGCACACAATCTTGGTTTATAATTCCACTTCCAGGGTACTCAATGTCCTCTTCTAACCTCTAGAGGCACTCACATGATGTATGTAAATAGAGCTGAGCAAAACATTCTTGCATATAAAATGAATTTTAAAATCTAAAAGTAATAAATCTTTTAAAAGTTCAAGACCTCCCCCCTTTCCCATACTTATTGCAATAAGGCTTAGAAAGTACTTCTATCATCTTCAAACTAAATGGTTAAAAAGTTCCATTTCATATTAAAAATAAATTTCCTTTTTGTTTCTGTCCTCAAAACCAGCTTCTTCTTCCCCATGTCATTTGTATTATTCTCAGATGTTCATGAGGAATTTTATCTTGTCTTAATAAATTGAAATTCTGTTAAGACAGGGTAATTGAACACTAAAAGCAACTGAGATAAAACTAGAAACAGGTGTCCTGAGATAAAAACTTTGGTAGTGTGCTGAGAATTGTATTTTCTATGGTTTCCATGACAACAATCTAGATTTCTAGGGGAGCTTTCATTAGATGATTGTTCTTCTTTCTTCATCAATATAATTGTGAGCTTCTGATCCTCAAATAGCAGAGTTTTGTTTTCTACATTTTTTTAGACAAACCACTTTTCACTACCTTTCATATAAGATGATTGAGTTTTAGTGAAAAGTAACTAAAAAAGGAGTGAATAGAATTTTTATTTATATGTACCTCTTCTGGAGACAATTAGGAAATAAATATATGGGCTGCTGTGATGGCACAGTGGGTAAAGGTACTTTCTGCCAAGGCTTAAAACCTGAACTTAATGCCAGAGACACAGGAGGTGGAAAAAGAGAAAGTGCACACTCACACCACCTCACATAAGTAAATGAATACACGTAATAAAAATGGAATCTCTAAGTATGGACATAGCTCAGTTTTAGATCATATTAAGAGCTCACCCATCATGTTCAAGACATTGAACTCATCCTCGAAGCCAACACTGAAACACATGAAAGTACTTGTAATTTAGATGGCATGCAGTATTTCTCATAGGATAAACATAATTTAGTAATGCGCTTTCTGGCTATTAAAATAGGTATTCTAACTTTAAATTGTAGAAGAAAAGAAACATTTATTTGGATTTTATGGTAGATTTTTGTGCTTTATGGATTTATTGGTGTTTTTGCATAGCTGTGTTTAGTATGTGTTTGCCCATTTCTATTCTACTTGTATAAACCATAAATTAAGAAGTATAAGTTGTTAGAGATTTTATTTATTAGGTGTCAATTTTAACTTCATCTAAAATATAGCTTTCACTCATAAATATTTTAAAATATTATGAGAACTTCATAAATGCCACTTTAACATCTATCATATATTTTTGTTGATTTTACATGTATGTTTAATCTTTTTCCAAACAACTGAACATTATGTCCATTTTTAAAATAATTTGCTCTTTTTTCAGCAGCATACTAATTTATTGTATAGAATACATTTCCAGAAAGCAGATGACTATGGCCAGGATGTAAAGATGCCTGTCCACACTTGGACTTAGTCTTGTAGCCAGCTTTGTCTATCATTTGGGGAGCCTGTTTTCCTAAGATGCCCATATGAGATAGTGCACTAACAAGGAACAGACAGCAAAAATTGTCTATCCTCCTGAATAAAGCAAGAAATATCTGGATTTCTAAATACAAAATGAATTAATGGTAAAACAGGCTGGTGTGTTTCCTCTGATCTCAAAGCAGGGATGGGCTGTTACAGAAAAAAGAAATTATAGTGATTCCTTTTTGTTTTCTGTTTTTCATATGTACACATGTTAGACATGTTTGAGTACAGTCTTTCCGTTGTATGTATGTAGGCATACATACTTGTGGATGGATGTGCATCTGTATGCTCCTGTAGAGGAAGGCCCACCATTGATATTGGAAATCATCACCCATAGCTATTCCTCCTTGTTTATCAAGAATGGGTCTCTCAGGCAAACCCAGAGTTCAGGGAGATGAGGAGTTTTGTAAGGCAGTTTGCACTGGAATCCTCAGTCTCCACTGTTCAGGGCTGGGATTACAGTGGGCCACCACACCCAACAGGCATTTACTAGGGTGTATAGAGATCTGAAGTCTGTTCCTGGAACTTGCACAGCAAGCACTAAGACTGCAGAGCTATCTCCCCAGCCCTCACATAATGAAGTTTCAACAGAAAAAAATCTTCACTATTGAAGTAAATAAAACAGATAAAGCAACGTTCAAAAATTATAACACAGGAAGATACCCTCAAAGTTTATGCTGCAGAAGTTTGACTAAATCAAAATTGTTGCCAAAACAAGTGGTCAAAAGTCAGAGATTATGGCTTACAAAAATGAAATACAAATGAAGAGATTGTTCAACTCTTCCCACACCAAAAGGAATATACAGTAAGTGGCTTAGGGACATGGCTCAATGGGTCAAGTGTTTGCCACTTATGTGTGAGAATCTAAATTTAGATCCCCAGCACTTGACTAAATCCAGACTATCGACAACTTTTTATAAGTTTTTACTGCAGGTTGAGAGAGATAAGAGAGAATCTCCAGAGGCTCATAGGCTGGTTATCCGGGGATATTCAGGGGCAACCAAAATACTCTGTGTGAAGCAAAATGGAAGGTGAAGACTGATGTTCAAGGCTCTCTGACCTCCAAAGGTGCATTGTGGTACACACACACACACACACACATACACACACATACACACACACACACACTTAAAGAAATGTGTGTTAAAAATTGGCATAACTTTTAAAGAAGCTGAACTAGCAGCAAATGTTAAATCTTATGTTGTTTCTAACCTTCCTTTTGTGATAATCAACTAGAGCAATCTCATATAGAGTCCTGGAGGATGTTGCTAGTCTTGTCCGTCAGCTCTCCTCTGCTGAGGAACCTTCCACTGTCCCTGCAACCCTTCCCCCTGGGTACCAGTTTCTTCATTTTTGGTGGACACCTCCTCTTCCTGTGTATTTTGCCTCTTGTCTGTGGTCATCGTTCCTAACTGCTATTATTGAAAGATACCACCATTAAAACTCCAGAAGAGAGAGCTCCACCTCCCCTCCATATATTCTCTCTGTATGACTGTGATGAGTACAGCTAGATTACAATGTACTTCAGAAGAAGGGAAAGAAGAAGTTAAGGGGATATTTAGGAAGGCATTAACATAATCTGACAATGCTGATAATTCAAAATTTGTGGAATAAACAAATAATAAATGAACAAAATAGAAGCAGGCATTAATTCATGAGCCTTATTTTTCAAGTATGCTAAGTGTAAAGTCCCCATTTCAGCTCCTGCTGTAAGTAAGACAGGCATCCTTACTCAGTGAGACATACTGAAGGTCAGAGTGAACAGCCTACAGGGAGATTAGCTATACTTGACCCCTGAATGTCGTAAAGTGTCACCTGTGTACAAGTGATTACAGGTGGGGTTAAGGATGATACAGTGCAAGAAAGAGAAGAGATACACTTAGATGTCATATTCTGAATGGGGTGGGGACATAAATATTTTTCTTAAACTAAATTTAATGTATCAGAGGCCCAAATGATGTTTCAGTGTATAAAGGTGTTTGCTGCCAAGCCTGATAGCTAGAGTTACATATCAGCACACACATGACGTGTACATGCTCATTTACACTTCCCCTCTCACACACAAACACACACACACACACACACAATTTATGAAGATTTTAATGTATATATATATATATATATATATATATATATATATATATATATAAAATCAGTAATAATAGTTTCTTTTTAAAGTTGAGACAAAATCTGTGTGGTAGTGGCAGCTAATACCTTTTTGTTGGAGGGACTCAGGTCATACAATAGGCACTCAACAGTTGTAGCTGGAATGGTTTAGGGTTTTTTGTTGTTGTATTTGTTTTGTTTTGTTTTGTTTCTGCTCCTATGTGCATAAACACATTCTTTATGGTCACTGGCTTGCTCTGAAGTTGGGTCAAGGTCTGCTTTCTTCCTTCACAATACTCAAAAATTGTGTGTGTGTGTGTGTGTGTGTGTGTGTGTTTTGTTTTGTTTTGTTTTAGTTTTGTCTTTTTTTTTTTCCTCCTCGCTCTGGCCAGCCCTGCTCGCCCCAGTTAGCCCTGCTCGCTTCGGCTGACCCCCCTCACTTTGGCAAGCCCTGCTCGCTCCAGCCATTCCCGTTCGGCCCCTCTAGCTCCGGCCAGCCCCGCTCGTTCTGGTCGGCCCTGCTCGCTCCAGTTGGTCCCACTTGCTCTCTCCGGTTCAAGGATTCGTTTATTATTATTATTCATAAGTACGCTGTAGCTGACTTCAGACGCACCAGAGGAGGGCGTTAGATCTCATTACAGGTGGTTGTAAGCCACCATGTGGTTGCTGGGATTTGAACTCATCACCTTCGGAAGAGCAGTCGGGTGCTCTTACCCGCTGAGCCATCTCACCAGCCCATCTTTTGTTTTTTTTTAAAACATGAAAACTTCTCTTTTCAATCTTATTCCTGTGACCAATACTAGAAACATTCCTGTCACCATGCAATTGCTGGTCTCCTGGAAACCTGGGAGAGATTATATTTTCTGTCAGGAAGTGGGGTCCAGAACTGGGTTCTGGAGTTAGAGGGAAAGCCTGTGCATCACTTCTGATAAGTGTCCAGCAGTCTGTAAGGTAGAGGGAGAGCTTGAGCAGGATTTGTATTAGGAAATCTCAGGTAACCAGCAATCAGTGCTGTTCATCTGTAAGATTCAATGCTGCTGTAGCTAAGACTCCATTCTTTCTTCCTCCCTCCACAGATGACAGCAAAGCTCGGCTCAGCAGCACTGTGCCCTTGGTCATACTGGGTAGCCTTCTGGATGACCAGCACTGGCATTCAGTTCTCCTGGAGCGTGTGGGCAAGCAGGCAAACTTCACTGTGGACATGAACACGCAGCACTTCCGGACCAAGGATGAAACAGATTCTCTGGACATTGACTATGAGGTAAGTCAATCCTCCCCACAGGTTCCCAGAAATGGGAGGGAAGTCAGTAAATAGAGTGTTTAAACCCCTCCATCTGGGCTAGGCTACAAGGGAGGAGTCTCCCAGGAAGTATTGCACTGCCATCTGGAAATGCCTTGGTCAAGCTTTGTTTTCCTGATAAGGGGGTATCAAAGGAATAAGCTAAAAATCAATACTTCTTTTTACTCTCTCTCTCTCTCTCTCTCTCTCTCTCTCTCTCTCTCTCTCTGCGTGTGTGTGTGTGTGTGTGTATGTGTGTATCCCAGTATTATTGTTGCTCTGAAAACAAAAACTGTCAACAAGTGGTTTATTTGGCTTTTATGATTAAAATCCATCATTTCAGAGAAGTCAAGATAAGAACTCAAATCCTAGTCAGTCACATTATATCCACAGTGAAGATAAAAGAAAATGAATGCAGTTTTTTTTCTCCCTTGTTTATTCTCTAGTAGCTTTCTTCACATTATGCAGTCCAGGGCACAACCCATGTGATTGCACAGACCACATTCAAAGTGAATCTCCCTACCTCAATCAGCAATCATAACAGACCAGCGAGAGTTCAGTCTAAAAAGGACTCAATTGACTCTCTTCCCAAGTGAATCTAAGTTGTAACAAGTGGACATTTAAAGCTAACCAAAAAAATGTGCATGTTTCTTTAAGTGTGTACATATATGTGGGGTGTGTGTGTGTGTGTGTGTGTGTGTGATCATGTGTGCACACATATGGATATATATAACCTCCCAGTGTTATTGTTTTTTGGTTACATATGACTATTTATTCTTGAACACTTTCAGTTAGTTGTACTAATAAAAGATACAAGAAAATCAAGAAGGAAGACCTCATTCCTCCTTTGAATAGGAAACAAAATACACATGAAAGGAGTTACAAAGAAAAAATTTAGAGCTAAGACGAAAGGATGGACCATACAGAGACTACCCCACTGGGGGATTCATCCCATAATCAGTCACTAAACTCAGACCCTATTGCATAGGACAGCAAGTGTTTCCTGAAGGGACCCTGGTATAGCTGTCTCATACAGAAGTGGATACTCACAGTCATCTATATGATGGAACACAGAGCCCACAATGGAGAAGCTAGAGATAGAACCCCAGGAACTGAAGGGGTCTGCAACCCTAGAATAGGAACAACAATATGAACTAACCAGAACCCCCAGAACTCATGTCTCTAGCTCCATATTTAGCAGAAGATGGCCTAGTCGGCCATCATTGGGAGGAGAGGCCCCTTGGTATTGCAATCTTTATATGCCCCAATACAGGGGAACGCCAGAGCCAAGAAGTGGGAGTGGGTGAGCAGGGGAGCAGGACGGGGGGAGGGGAGAGGGAACTTTCAGGATAGCATTTGAAATGTAAATTAAGAAAATATCTAATAAAAAATGGAAAAAAAAATATCTTGCATGAACTAGCAAGATAGCTCAGCCAGTAAAGGGCTTTGTTACCAAGCTTTATGACTTGAGTTCAGTTCCCCTGAGTCACATACTAGTCTTTTGGGGTAAGGCAGGCAGAGACAGGTCATTTTGTTCACAGAAAGAGGTACATGATTTCCAGCAGAAAACTCCACTAAGTCTTGAAAGAAGGATCCAGATGGCCTGATCAGAAACTGTCATAGTTAGGGTTTTACTGCTGTGAACAGACACCATGACCAATGCAACTTTTATAATGGCAACATTTAATTGGGGCTGGCTTACAGGTTCAGAGGTTCAGTCCATTATCATCAAGGCAGGAGCATGGCCTTATCCAGGGAAACATAGTGTAGGAGGAACTGAGAGTTCTACATCTTTTTCTGAAGGTCTCTAGGTGAAGATTTTCTTCTAGGCAGCTAGGAGGAACGTTTATTTATTTATTTTTTTTTTCTTTTTTTTTATTAGATATTTTTTTCATTTACATTTCAAATACTATCCCCAAAGTCCCCTACATCCTTCCTCTACCCTGCTCACCACTGTTCCCACTTCTTGGTCCTGACGTTCCCCTGTACTGGGGCATACAAAGTTTGCTAGACCAAGGGGCCTCTCTTTCCAATGATGGCTGACAAGGCCATCTTCTGCTACATATGCAGCTAGAGACATGAGCTCTGGGGTTACTGAGTAGTTCAAATTGTTGTTCCACCTATAGGGTTGCAGACCTCTTCAGCTCCTTGGGTAGTTTCTCTAGCTCCTCCATTGGGGGCCCTATGTTCCATCCTATTGATGACTGTGAGCATCAACTTCTGTATTTGCCAGGCACTGACAAAGCCTCACAGGAGACAGCTATATCAGGGTCCTTTGAGCAAAACCTTCCTGGCATATGCAATAGTGTGTGCCTTTGGTGGCTGATTATAAGATGGACGCCCTGGTGGGGCAGTCTCTGGATGTTCCATACTTTCATCTTAGCTCCACACTTCGTCTCTGCAACTACTTCCTTGGATATTTTATCCCCTATTCCAAGGAGGAATGAAGTATCCATGCATTGGTCTTCCTTCTTCATTTTCTTGTGTTCTGGAAGTTGCATCTTGGGTATTCTAGGTTTCTGGGCTAAGATCCACTTATCAGTGAGTGCATATCAAGTTACTTCTTTTGTGATTGGGTTAGCTCACTCAGGATGATATCTAGGAGGAAGGTCTTAATGCACATACCCACAATGACACACCTACTCCAAAAGGCAACACCTCCTAATAATGCATCAAGAGCCCATGTTTACCAGCTTCTTCCTTGTGCCTTACTCATACAGCTTTCTTATATATGTCAGGTCCAGAGCCACCACCCCATGAGTGACATCACTTACTGTAAGATGGGATTTCCCACATTAACCGTCAATCAAGAGAATATAATGCAAGATTCTCCATAAGCCAATTTTGTAGGAAAATTTTCAATTAAGGATCACTCTGCCCCAGTGACCATAGTTTATGTTAACTTGACATAAAACCAGCCAGAGCATAGGGATTCTTAGGTTAATTGAGCTGGGAGCACATATCTGTGAATGTTACTAATCCATGGGATGAGATACTGGACTGTATTAAAAGGGGACTGTGAGCTGAGTACAAGCACTCATCACTTTGTTTCTGTTTCTTGATTGTGGGTGCCATGTGACTATAGAGATATGCTCATATTACTGGGAATTCCCTTCCATGATGGATTGTATCCCTGAATGGTGAGCAGAAAAAAAAAAAAATCCTTCCTTCATTAAGTTGCTTTATCAGGGTGTTTTATGAGCAAAAGAAGCTAACCTATACGTGATTGGTAGACAGTGACTAGGAAACATTTGAACACAATTTAAGACCCTGGTAGGATAGGGGAATAAAATTAAGGAGAAAGAAATGATGGAAAATTAGTAACAGCCAGGTTTTCCTCTTTCAGTGTTCATCATAAGCCTTAAGAAAGGTCTTCTCCCTGTGCTCATGTCTCTAGCTGCATATGTGGAAGAAGATGGCCTAGTTGGCCATCATTGGGAAGAGATGCCCCTTGGTCATGCAGACTTTATATGCCCCAGTACAGGGGAACGCCAGGGCCATTATGTGGGAGGGGGTGGGTAGGGGAGCCGGGCGGGGATGGAGGAGGGTATGGGGAACTTTCTGGATAACACTTGAAATGTAAATGAAGAAAATACCTAATAAAGAAAAAATAATTAAAAAAAAAGAAAGGTCTTCTCCTTTGATGCCAACTTCTATTCAGTATTGTAAATAATATATGTCATTCAATAACTTCAAAAGACACATTGACATATTTTTAACTCAAAGTGCAAAATACCAGGTAGGTATTTTTGAATTGCTAACTATGGAAAATCTTCGAATATCCATAAATTTCCCGTGACAACTTGTTTAATTGAGTGAAGAAACAAAAGGGATCACAGTAAAGTAGGTTTACTTCAAAGCACAGTGACATCTTTAATGAATGTGAAGACAGCACCCAACAAAGGGGAGAAAGAACCTGTAGAGACCATATCCAGTGGGTAGGCATGGCCCCCGGTTGAAGGATGGGGTCACCAGCCCAGCTCAAAAATATTAATCCAGAATTTTTCCTGTCAAAAGGAAATGTAGTGAGAGAGTGGAGCAGAGTCTGAAGGAAAGGCAATCCAGAGACTGCCCCACCTAGGGATCCATCCTATCTGCAATCACAAAACGAAGACACTTTTGCTGATGCCAAGAAGCTCTTACTGACAGGAACCTAGTATAGCTGTACCCTGAGGGAGACTCTGCCAGAGCCTGACTAATACAAATGCAGACGTACACAGCCAAACATTGGACTGAGTGTAGGGGCTCCAATGGAGAAGTTAGGGCAAGGACTGTAAGAGCTTAAGGGCTTTGCAACCTCATAGGAAGAACAGCAGTATCAACCAACCAGACTCCCCACACACACACCAACCCCCCATCTCAGGGCTTTCTAGCTTTCTAACTATACTGAAATGTTGATGATAACTTCTAAAAAGTTCTAAAAGCTTTTTGCTCTTTCTGAGGGTGAAAGACTGCTGGCTTAGGTGATTAACACCTGTAGCGTAACAATGGATTAAGCAATGTGGCCTTTGTTCTATCTCAGCAGGAACTGCTGGGCTCTAACTTTCAGGCTGCTAGTCAGAAGTCCCAGAAAGAAAATGGGACACTTGGAGAAGTGGTTGTAGAGTTTATAACTAAGCTGTAAAAAGTTTCCTATGAAAGCTATCTAAGGGGAAAACCAAAAAAATCCTAAGCAGGAAAAGCGAAAAGATTTCTACTGTAAGTGGGAAAGGCAAAACATTCTTCCCTTTCTTCTTTGTCTTCAGTACTTATACATCTTTCAGAATACATGGTTTCATGTTTAAAAGTTCATCACAAGTTCAAGCAAAAAAAAAAGTCAAATCATAAATTGAGATAAAAGTTTGCAACAGAGAATGTTTACATGCATGTTCATTAGGAGTAATTATCTCGCTAACATTCATCACCTGTCTCAGCTCCACAGGTTCACTGAAGGTTTAAAACCATAACTAAGTTATGTAGTGAAGTTTTGTATAGATAAACCAAGTCAATATTTTCTCTTCTGTCCTAGCACCTATAATAAGTCATTAGTTCCCTCTTTATGACCTTTAGTTAATTGTTTTACAGACTCTTGGAATGTGCTCTGAGTAAGAGAAAGTCAGGTTACTATCTAAGATACTTGGTGATACTTGGGAGACTGTCAGAGTTCTCACTGCAGTTTTGACTATCAGAAAAGGACCTAATAGCAGTCACACTACAAAAGAGCTTAATAATTACAGATAAAATTTTAGGAATTCTTATAGCATCATCATTAAAACTTAAGTCATCTATTTGTCTATATAGCATCACTAAAACACAGTACATCTTCTTGGGTCTGCGTAGATCCACCCCAAAGGGGCATGTTATTACTTAGTGATTGTTATATATGTTTGATAATAATAGGAAAAACATATGTATATATATATATATATATATATATATATATATATATATATCAGGAATATTTCCTAAGATGAATCCCTTACAGCCCTGCTTAATAAAGGCACAACTGTCACAGATTGTATAATAATCCAAAGCAGGCCATTTCAGGATGATCACCTACTAGTTATTAGCTTGTCCCATTATGGCTTCTGATAATTTTGGTTCTGTTGGTTTTGTATTTCCTTGAATATTATAACTATGAAATGGTATAAAACATTACCTCAAGAGCTTGTATGTATTAATATAATCCCAGAACTGGAAAGGCATGGAAGAGATGATCACTGGGGCTTATTGGAAAACCATCCTAGCTTAATAAATAAACTCCAGGTTCAGTTACTCTATCACTAGAAACAAACAAACAAAATAAAATAAAATAAAATAAATGAACTGAGTGGTTAGTATCTCACCAGGGTCAGCAGGTAAATGCCAAGCCTGATGATCTGCATTTAGCCCCTGATTCCTCAATGGTGTATAGCAAGAGCCATCTCTCTCAATTGTTCCCCAACTTCCACATGTGCTCTGTGGCAGAAATGTATCTCCCCTACTCTAACTAACTCTCTAAGTATTAAATAAATGTGTTAAAAATAAATAAATAACCTAGGAGGAGAGCATCCAGTGTGGAGCTCTGGCCACCATGTGTGAGTATTCACATGCACACATGAATATGCCATGCAAAAGAAACATCTTGGTTATTTGTTTGTTTGTTTATTCACTTTACATCCTGCTCACTGTGTCCCTCCCCATGACTCCTCTGACAATACTTCCCGCATCACCCTCTCCCATTCTCCTCTGAGCTGGTGGGGACCACTCTGGGTATATCCTACCCCAGCACATCAAGACTCTGTGAAGCTAGGTGCATCCTCTCCTACTAAGGCCAGACAGGCAGCCTATCTAGAAGAACATAGCCCACATACAGGCAACAGCTTTTGGAATAACCCCTGCTTCAGTGGTTCAAGAACCACATGAAGGCTGAGCTGCACATCTGCTACATACAAAACAGACACATGTTAATATGTATTAAATATTAAAAAAATGACATTAAGCATGACAGAAAGTCCTTTAATATTAGCATTATACCAAGAAACCCATCCCCCATCCCCTTTATTGTTCTTTCAGTGCTGGAGGTGGAATTGAGGGACTCATGCATGTTAGGCATGTGCCCAACCACTCAGCTTCTGCCCCAGAGAAGGTTGATTTGGAGGGCTCCCTGTGGCAGGGTTGCTTGTGATCTTCCAGCTCTCCCTACAAAGCAGCTGAAATCACAGCACAGTGCTGAGCCACCAAGCCTGAATTTATTGATTTTTATCAGCACCCACAGAAGCAACTTACAATATATTTTCTTGTTTTATTCAATTTTCTGCTAGAATGTTGATAGCATACTTAATTAGCCTTCCACTTCTAATGGAGGTGGCTAATCAGACATTTTGAATACCGGGTGAATTACTGCAGTCATCAGTAAAATAATAGAAAATTAGCCAGTCTGTCTCAGACATACACAGAGCCTGGGGCAAGAGTACAAATGGAGAGCCACATGTCCTAATCTAAATATTTAAAGAGTTACAAATCAAGCAAATTCAATGAAATGTATTCAACTCTACTAGCATGGTCAAATTACCTTCAAAGTCACATTGTACCATGTCCAGGTCTGTCCATTCTTCTTCTTATATAGCTGTATAAGCTTCTTCTTATCCTCAGAAGAACAGGCAGGAAGAGATTTTGATAGTGGCATCACATTTACTAATCAAAAGACCCACTTGTGATAGGAAGGTCAGGGTGGAAAACAGTAGTGACACCTTTGTTATCTTTTCATCTGACCTATGAGCATTGTTCCTAGCAAGCAGGATGTGGTCTCTGGATTCACAGATAAATGCTGTGCCCACTGCAGGGACCTCTGTCTTCTCAGCAGATGGAAAACACTGAAACAAAGACTTTCTTTCATCCAGTTCTTTTCTAGAGAAATAAAATGTATACAATTTGACCAATTGGCCAAAGACCTTAATGACTGATATATTGGGACAACACCCAAACATTTATGTTAGACACATTTGTGGCTGGTTAGCCCACTGTGGTCTAAGTCTGTGAAAGAGAACCATTTACTCACTTAGCAGGAGGAGTCATAGACATACTTCATGCTCCATCCTCAAGTGCAAGAGCTGGTCCCACATGGGAAACAGTGTGGTGACCTGTGGGAAAGCTGAAGTGGTCAATTTGTACTCCTAAGATCCCGCCGGCAGCATATGTTACGCTCTGCTTTGCCTTCTGGTTTTTCTCTGCAAGGTCTGTAGCAGGCTCTGAAAGAGCATGGTTCTGATCATTGATTGTGTCTAGAGAAATGTGGCAAACTGTCTGGTCAGGCTGATGCACTGATAGCGTACAGGGTCTGTGGAATTTTGAGTTTTCATAAAGATAGGACTGAGCTGAGGAGATGGCTCAGTCAATAAATCATTCAAGTAGGAGAATGTGATGTCAAAAGTGTTAGATGAGTTATGCCCAGTTCTCAGGAACCCCAGAACAATGCTGGCAATTATGAGTCCCATGCAAGAACAAAGAGGGTCTTTATTATATGAATCTGGCACTCCACAGGATATGAATGTGATGCTCACATCCAGGGCTGCCTTGGACCTTGCACTATCAGAAGCTGGTGTATTTTTACAAACTGGTCACAGCTATCTGGTGACACTTAGTTGTCCTCTCCCATAGTCTAAGAGTGTTTTTGTTGTTGTTGTTGTTGTTTGTTTGTTTTTTCATTTCAAGGATATTGGTGCCTGCTTCCTTCAATGGCAGGAGCCATCTGCACTGGAGAAGTGTTGTTTCTCAATCAAAGGGAGTGTGGGTTTCCGTAACTTAGAGACTGCTTTTTGACTGTTCCCCAGGCTGGCATCTACCCCTGGGGTAGGGGTTATAAGGAGGAAGTAAGGGGGAAAGGAATTATACCATGAAACGGGAAAGGGGAATTGCAATATTCCTGTGACAGGCTGGGTCCTCTTTGTCTGCCCTCTCCAAAGGCCAGATGTGTCTATGAAGGGGGGTGAGGAAGGAGTGCTAACTTCTCTAGCCTGACACAGAGTCAGGGAAGTGCAGAGGCTGTGTCCTTCAGATGCTGTGGTACATATTTAGAATCTCAGTGTTGTGGCAGAGATAGATGAATTCCTCTGGCTCACTTGTCAACCAATCTTGCTGAATTGGCAAGTTTCAGGATAAATGAGAGACCCTGTATGTATTGGTTACTTGCTATTGTGGTGATACTACACAACCACCACACAACCTGGGCAACATTTTTGAGTTTTGTTTTTGTTTTTGTTTTGTTTTGTTTTTTGGTTATTTGGGGCTCACAGTGTAGGTGTTAGAGTCCATGGCCACAGAGTGGAGGATGCAGTCATTTAAAATCAATTCAAATCAATGCTTAAATATATATATATTTCCTCAGAAAATTGAGATTACTGGCTTAATTTCTAATGACAGAAAGTCATAAAGCATGACTGAATTCCAGGCATATAGCTTGGGCTCTCCTTAATAAGGTTTCATGTGACCCAGCGGATAGATGGCTCAGTTGGTAAAGCATTTGCCTTTTTAAAATGAGAATCTGTACACCATCCTCAGTACATTGTTCTAGTTTGCATTCTCTGCTGGGATAAATACCATGACCAAAGCCCAATGAGGAGGAAGGGGTTTATTTACTCCTCTCATTCTTCCAGGCAGATAATCACTGAAGAAGGCAAAGTGAGGAACTGCAGCACAGTCTCTGGAAGAGCACTGGTTACTGGCTTGTTTCCCATCAGCCTGCCTTCCTCATTAGCCCAGGACCTGTAGGCAGCATTGCTCACAGTAGCCTGTCCCCTTATGTTCCCAAGAACTTCATATAGGCCATTTGGTGGAGGTATTTTCTAAATTTAGGTTCCTTTTTCCTAGATGACATTATGAGAAGTTGACAAAATAAACAAATAAAATAAGGAACACATTGATGGAAGCCTGGTGTGCTGGCAGGCATTTGCACCTCAGTCACGGTGAGAAAATTACAGATGGATTTGTCTCACTTGCCAGCCGGCCTCAAATCCAGAGGAGAGATATTGTCTTGTTAAATACAGTAGGTTGTATACTGTGGACTGATCTTTGATAAGTATCCATGCGTGTGCATGTGCATACTCAAACATTTAGGATCAAATTGATGGAAAATATTTTTTTAGGCTTTTATTCATTATTGTGTGTACAAGTCTGTGGGTATGTGCTTGTTATGACTCATGTATGGAAGTCAGAGGTCAGCTTGCAGGAGTCCATGCTTTTCTTCCAGCATTTGAATTCTAGGGATCAATTCATACTGTCAAGCTTTTTGGTAAGTGTTTTTATATCCTTAGCTATCTCACCAGCTCTCAAATCAATATGTAAAAATAAAGAGAATTTATCAGAAAATTAAGAGCACTGATCTTGTTGTAGAGTGCTACAAATTCACAAACTTTGACTTCCCCTTCTGTTGGCCATGGAATTTCCATGGGGCTAGGAGACATCCAGTTTGGCTACATTTCAGAGGAGAATAAAAAAGAAGTCAAGAGCTCACATCCATTGTTGCAGAATTTCCATCACCAAGTTGACTACGAGAGCAAAGGCAAAACAAAATAGTAACATACTTTGAGAAACTTTAACATTGGAAACTTCGGAATCAGCGTTTAAATTGAGCTAGAGTAAATTTATTAAAAGAGTGAGGAACCTCTGGGAAGTAGCATCCAAGATCAGAGAAAAGAGGTAGCTATGAGAGAAAAGCATGCAATAAGGTCAAAGGAAAGAGAAGCAAGTTGTAGAGCTTCACACATTTAACATGAAAGAGGGTGTTTTCCTGCAATTCTCTGGCTGCAGCCTATGACACCAGAAATCCCATCAGATTCCTGGAGAGAGGATATTGGCCAATGCAAGCTGTCAGTAGAATATACAGTCTCTCTGGTTTCATTTGAGCCTAAGATCAAATAAAGGAAAACTGTAATTTGTCAGGCAGGACAAGCAAGTGACAAGACAACATTGTCTAAAAGCCCAAGGCCAGAGCAGAATGAGAAAGAAATTGCTTATCATATATTTTGATCCAAGTCAACAAGTGTTTTGATCTATGATTGAATCACATATTCAGAATTGAGGGGGCTGTAGAGATACCTCATTTTATAAAGTGTATGCTACAAAAACATAATGGCTTGAATTTCATTCTGTAACCCCAATGAAAAACGTCAACTGGGCATAGTGGCTTGTGTTCCTCCACTAGGGAGATGGAAATGAAAAGATCCTGGGAGCTCCTAAGCTTCCCAGTCTGGGCACATTAGTAAGCACTGGGTTCAGTGAGAGACCCTGTGTATAAAAGTAAGGTAGAAGTTGGTTGAGGAAGATACTTAATGTTGAACTTTGGCCTCTACATGCATGCACATGCCTATCTGTTAACACAAGTGCATACACATGAACACATCCACAAATATGTGCATATACATATATAAGATATGCTTTTGAAGCAAATGTAATTTATAATAATTTAAAGATAAACTCATTAAAGTGTATAGAAAATAGCATAGGATAACTGGTTCCTCTGAAAGCAAAAATTAAGATAAAAATTTAAACGTCATTATTAGTCTGTCAGTATGCTTCCTAATTTACTCTATATTTACCATAGAGGGTATCATATAAAATATAAACAAAGACAACACTTAGAAGAAAAACTATCCACTACCACTCTAAAACTCCTGGCTCACTCTGCCAGGCTGTAAGCTGCCCTGTAGCATGTTTCTGGTGAAAGGCAGTGGGAGGAAGGTTAAGGGAATTTATCTAAGGGAAGCTGTACTGCTAAGGGAATTATTTAAGGGACAGAGTCACCTCAAAGGAGTAAGAGGTAATTCATTATGATCCCAAATATGAATGACTCTGACCCAAGAATCCAGATACACACTGCCTCTAGTAGTGTGAGCCAGCATGGTAATAAAAAAAAAAAAATCACTTATCAAAGAAATTTGAAAGGAAGATCTGTTGTTAGCATTCTGTCTAAGCTCAGCCCCACAGTTACCTGGCAACAGCCAGGTAGGTCTGACCCACTATAAAAGGGGCTGCTTGCCCCCTGCTTGCTCTCTTGGGGCCATTCTGAATCCCAAGCCATTTTAAGTCTTTAAGTGTAATGGATACAAGAACCATGGCATAAATTCTTTCTTATCTACTTTACATATGGGTGGGGCAGAAAGTAACTTAAGGAAAGTGAATTGTTTTGGCTCACAGTTTGAGGACATTCCATTGTTCCAGGAAGGGTATGTCAGCAGAAACTGAGACAGTCATCTTACATCCATAGTCAAGAGACAGAGAGAGTCAAGTACTACGTACAACTTGCTTTCTCTGTTTTTATTCAGTTCATGACCCCTCCTGCTGAATGGTCCTACCTTAATTATACCACTTTTGAAACCATCTTACAGAAATGTCCAGATGTTTTACCAATACTAACTCTTCATTCAGTTCAGTCAATATTAAGTATTCCTAGTGCTTTCTTCCTCTTTAGGTGCCCCAGAGAGGATCAGCAAGGAAGCCCTCATAATCTTCCCTGTTGTGCTCCCAATCTCACCAAATCTCCCATACAATAATACAGATTGTTCCTTCTTCATGCCACACTAGATTGAAGTTTTGTTACATTTAGTATTATTCATATTTTCCTTCTGCAATATTTCTACCCTAAATCTTTTGATTCAAATCTTGTTATTGAAAGGACAGTGCTTTTTTATTTTTCCATTAGTCTTTTCAAGAACCATTCTATAGCCATTTCTTTCAATGTCTGAAGCAGAAGAAAACTGGATTCTTTTAGAAATTAAAGGTGGCTTACATAAAAATTAAGAGAACAAATTTACCACTAGCTGTTCAAAATCACAAAAATAGAAGTTTCTTATAATAATTTTACATTGTCAATTTAATTCTTCTAAAAATCACAGAATAAGAACAAATCTTTTAAAATACAAAGTGCTAGATAGCACACCAGGAAGGGGGATAACATTTGAGATATAAAAAATAAAATAACCAATTAAAAACACAATGTGCTCACATTAAAAGTCTTTGGATAATACATTGTGTGAAAAAGCCTTTGTAAATAAGTTATCCACATTTTTCATAAGTATTTTTAAGCTTTTTCAATACTTAAAAGCTGTTATAAAATAAATAAATTTTTTTAGTTCCCAACAGACAAATCTTGACTTGAACAAAGTAATTAAAACTTAACTTAATTTTCTACTTAAAATATGTATATGTCCGTTTTAAGGCAAATACAATACAGAGTAGTTCAAAAAGTTCAAGGTGATTTTGTGAACTTAAGACTCTGTGCTAGAATTACTGTCAAAATAAACTTAACACCTTTTACATCCTATAATGTTCATTTTTGAGAAAACAAAGAATAAAATTACGTTTCCCTGTTATTTAATATATGTCAATGAAAAAAATAAGCAATATATAGAACGAGTGTGGAAATATTTTCTTAGTGAGGAAGTCACAATCGCTGTATAAGAGGAAAATTGGAAGTTTATATTGCTGTTTTTATGCTTCATTTCTAGATTTCTATCTATATTATTATTGTTTAAAATTCTTTAAAATGCTTTAGCTAGGTCTTAGAAAATTATGACCAGAAAAATAAACCATGTAAAAATATAGAAAATTAAATTGAAAAATTAAAAGTTTTGTGTACATCCTTTGATCTCCCTTCTCAAATTGAAAGAAATTACCTAGAAAGCATACACAAAGATCTGGTTAAATAAAAACAAAGACTTCCAATTTAGAAATACATGAAAGTATTATAATGCTTTGAATGCAAAGTACAAGGAAAAGTAATAAATAGGATATAGTCCCATCATAGTAAGAAATATTTAAAACACTTTATAGCTTATAAGAAAAAGATCTGTCTGACTAATGCTAAGAAAGACAGAGAGACACTGTTATGGTTTGGGAGACTGTGTCCTCCTCTAACATTGTACATGCAAGAGAGAGGAGGTGGAGAGGGGCAGATGAGGGAGGACGTGGAAGAGACAGAGGAAAGAAGAGAAAGAGAAAAAAAGGCACAGAAGGAAGAAAGAAAGGGAGGTGTATGTGTGGGGAGATAGAGACAGAAAGTTTGGTCAGAGAAGAGCAAGATGAAAGAGTAAGAGATACACGGGGAGAGAGTCCTATGTAATGTGGTATTGCCATGCAATAGAGAAAACCTGATTCCTAGTTAATAAGGGTGAAGAAAGTGAGAGGATAGTTACTATCCTCTTGTATCACAAATCAGGAATAATATTCCCAACAGATATATTGTTCTTTACTATATCTATGATTCAGTTTTTGTTACTTTACAGAAAATATACACAGTAAAGAAAACTAATATCTTATAATCATCCCAGACATCTATAATTAAAAGATTGTAACTCTGTTCCTAATCTTTGTAGATCTCTCTCTCTCTCTCTCTCTCTCTCTCTCTCTCTCTCTCTCTCTCTGTGTGTGTGTGTGTGTGTGTGTGCTTGTGTGGATACAACATGGCCATGGCATGCCCGTGGAAGTCAGAGCATAACTTTCAGTAGTTGTTTGCTTTACAACTTGAGGTAGGGTCTCTTCTGATTTAGCTACTGCAGTGTAACTCCAGAGTGAGATTCTGGATGTTTCTCTTGGCCTGGCCTACCATCTGTTTATAGTAGTACAGGGACCACAGGTGTAGGCTACTTCATTTGGATGAGTTTTTTACTGCTGTCTTTGTTTGTTTGTTTGTTTGTTTGTTTGTTTGTTTGTTTGTTTGCACAAGGGTTATAGGACTCAAACGTGGGTTGCTGAGGCTGTACTGTATATCTAGTGCTTTTACTCACTAGCATCTCCTGGCCCTTTTCTGATCACTGAATACATCTTTCACAACCAATTATAATTCTTGTACTTTACAACCAAATTGCATTGTTAATAATGGTTATGCTAACAATTTCATTAGGCTTATTTCTTAACTGTGTCTCAAATCCATAGGGCATTTGGTATTATTTCAATCTTTTATCTTTATAGATAACAGTTGTGAAAACAATGTTGTGCATATAAGCTCTTTGATATTTGGGGTTTTGGAACTGGGTTTCATTGTGGGTGAATAAATCTGCTTCGCTCGTTTACTTTTTTATGCCTGTATCTTTTCTGCTGCTATGCTTCAGATAAATATAAAGATATTGATTTTTCTTCTTTTCTCTTTTTGTCCCTGTAAATCACTGTTTTATTTAGTATTAAAAGTTTGAAGAAAGATATGAAAATATTGTGTAAATTGACTCCTTGCGAGGAAAGCAATTATAGATCTTTTAACATAGGCTAGTAAGCATCCTTTAAATGAGTAATCAAGTGGCATCTGTAATTACTAAAGCTGCTCATAAATACAACTGTCTGGAGACAAGAACTTACTTCTCTTACATTCCTCCTTGTAACTAATAATTTACTTCTCTTTCTTCCACCATAAAGCTCAGTTTTGGAGGAATTCCAGTACCAAGCAAACCTGGGACCTTTTTAAAGAAAAATTTCCATGGCTGTATTGAAAACCTTTACTACAATGGAGTGAACATAATTGACTTGGCTAAAAGACGCAAGCATCAAATCTACTCAGTGGTAAGTCGCTGTCTGTTAACAGGTGGTTTGTGGACTTTGGGTAAGTCTTGCTTCTGGTACTCACACTGGGTTTATCTTATGCATTTAGAATTTTCACCATCCAAAGCTGGGTATGTAGATAAGTTAAGAGTGCCTGCCTAGCATGCATGAAACTCTGGATTCCATCCCCACCACAAAATAAAAACAGGCATATTTGTTAATTTTCTAACTGGCCTAACAAGAAGCAATTTAAAGTAGGTAAGCTGTGTTCTGGTTCATTGTAGGAGAGAATACATTTTATTCTGGCAAAAGACATCGTGGCGGTAAGAAGTAGGAGTCTGATTGGTTACAGCCTATTAGCACTTAAGAAGCAGAGTGAATAGAACTTGTGACTGGGCTATAAAAGGTCCAGGCCATCTGCCAATGACCAACCTACAAAAAATTCTTGCCTCTTTAAGGTTCCATAACCTTCCCAAATAGGGATGCCTCATAAATACTAGTTGCTCATACATGTGAACCTATGTGGAGTATTTCATGTTCAACCTACAACTGACATGACAAGGCACACCTGTAATCTCACCACATCAGAGGTGAAAGCAAGCAGATCATGATTTTAAGTCATGCTCTATTACATAGCAACCCTGAGACAAGGCTTTGCTACAAAAGCCCTGTCTTTAATATTAAGAATGAAAAATCAATTCTCATTGTACTACATGCTGACTGTCATGGAAAAGAGCCAGCTAACAAGAAACAACTCCTATCCCTACATTGGTAAAGTCAAGTGCAGACATTCAGAGAATGTTGCTTTATTGGCTGTGGTGAAGACTTGAGATCTATGAAGACTAATATGGAATTTCCTTACAATTTCCAAGAAGTGCAATGAAAGCACAGACCCTGGTGAAATCCATAGCTAGGACAGTATATGTCTACTGATTGGTTTTATTAAGTAGAACATTTTAAATGCTACTGCACTGTTAGTGTCTTAGGGGATCCTTGTTGATCACTTATAATCACAGTAGATTAAAGGACTTTCTCTAATTTACTAACATCTATTTTCCCTA